>LJIJ01000254.1:0-160901 GCA_001718145.1 Orchesella cincta | reverse complement strand
GCCACGTGTTGCTTCGTAAAATGTCTCTGATACAGGTTTGGTAGTCAGGATTCAGGCCTTTAGCCACTCTTCGAATTATGTCTTGAGCTGTCCAGGGGGATTCCAATCTCTGATGAAACTCGATTATATTCCATAAATATGTTGTCAAGGGCTCATCCGGTCCCTGGGTTCTGTTGTTGAGTTCATATGAAAGTTGTTCGTAATAATCCATGGGCTGGAATACTTGGCGGAATCTTCGTCGAAAATCCATCCAGTCGCGAAAAGGCTCATCTAAGGTTTCCAGTCGAAACCAAGCGGCAGCCTCATCTTCCAATACCAATGGGAGTACTTCTTGTAAAAGGTAAACTGTTCCACATCCAGTTGCCTTCTCGTATTTTTCAATTTCAACTAAAAAATCATAAGGGGTGCGCTGGTCTCGTCGCCCTTTGTATTTGGGCACATCCACATTTTTCATGTGAGGACGGTTGGGTTGATGCATTGCATTTGGTTGTACTGGCTGAGAGTAGCCATTTCTGTACAGGGGTTGTTGCTGGAAATATCCTTGAAATTGAGGTGTTTGAACAGCGGGTTGAGGCGCATTATTCCAGGATACACCTGGCCTTGCAAACCCGTGCCCTGCATGAGCTGGGTTATGATAAGGGGTAGATGCATACAGACTTCCGTTATTAACAGAACTTCCCAGTCCTGGAATGTGAAGATTGGTCGGCGGTTGTTGAGCGCGATGGAAAACTTGAGGGTCTTGTTCTTGGTTTGGGAAGTACGGTACGTGACGTGGGGGTTCTAGCATTTCGGCCAAGCCGGAGCAGCGTATCTTTGATCGGGAGGATAAGGACACCCACAAGGTTCAATAACGTTACCTCTGTTTTCGTTACCCGGTTGGGGACCCAAACTCCTGTCTCTCCATATAAACCGGGTTCCGAAATTCGACCCTGGCATCTACCTTGCACCCTCATTCCTCCTAATCTATTTGCAAGGAACTCATCAACTTCCCTATCCTGGCGAAAAATATTCAGATTAGGTGAAGCCCTCCCGACTCCTTGCATAACAAGCGGTTGCGGATGAGGCTCAACATTTAAATTCTCTACGTATTGCCGACGATTATTCCAATACTGTTGCTCCCTTTCTACTTGCCAATTCATTCTATGACGCTCCAGTCTTTCCTGACCACGCATGTCTACCTCAGGTGAGTCAGGACGGTGTCTTAATGCCCTATCACCAACGTTTACACCAACTCTAGCGTAATTACCATTACGCTCTACCATGGGCCTGGAAAAGCGATCGGGCTCAAATGGATTATGCATCCCGTTGTTAGGACGTGGTGTATCATGACGAAGCGGTAAATTATGCAATCGACCTCCTGTAACCTCTGCCTTGCATGAACTCCCTCATTATCATTTCCTACTGAAGGAGCCGAGCTACTTCTCTGGCTAGAATTCAAGTTGTTCCCCATTAAATTGAGGCGATTTGTGCTACTGCTCACGCGGGGCGGAATTACCCGATTTGCTTGTGAGGGACCAGGTACAGCAACTGACACTGGTATTGGTCTGTGAGGTGTTGGTAAAATTAAAGCTTGGGGTACATTATTTACTTGCGGCTGTTCGTGACCAGCATTATCCCCACCATTATTAGCATTTCCCGACATATCCCTAGCGAAATTATTTAAATTTTGAGACAGACGTGAACTTCTTCTTGAACGACTAAATACCTCATGGGCTGGGTCCAAATTCGACTCTTACGTCTATTGTCCCGCATTTACCCTAAAATCTAAACCGTTTAAAGTATGTCTAAAAGGTAACTTTTTTTTACTTCTTTATGAGGGTACCGTTTGAAGCTTTTGACTTCTTTTAGGATTTGAATACGCTCAATTTTCCTAGTATCTTTTGTTCCTATGAAAAGACCAAACGAGAACTTGCAAATCTGTAAAACTATGACGAATCTGGTTTGCAAATCAATGCCCTCAACTCGATTAGAAATTGGTCATTGTCTCTGACATTCAGTTATTAATAGTAACGTTCTGCTCTTCTAGAATCTACGAACTCACTAAAACCTGATGTATTTTACGCTGCCTGGTATTTTATCGTATAATCTTTAAAATATTTCTGACACTATTTAATTCCTATACTACTCACTCTCATCTCTCTTTCTGATCTTTGCGCGTATAATATAATTTACTTTGTAAAAAAAAAATTGGGCCGCCAGTGCGTATGATGCACAACAAAAAATAAATTACTACGGATAACGCAAAAAAATCTGACTCTTTGGTTAGTTTCCTTAACCAATTTTGTAAAAATTGGACTGGCAGGGTACGACACGTGTAATAGACGGGGTTTGATAATGCCCAAAGAAATGAGTTTACTGCATGTGTCTTGCTATTTTTAATGTAGAATGAAATGAAATGAGTTTGATCAGAGTCGCGAGAAAGATGAGCGGAGTTTACAACGATAGTTACGAAAGATTTGGGATTAATTCTAGGGTATTTATTCAATTAAACGAAAGAAAACGAAGAGAAAACCGTAGCGCTAGGTTTGTACACAATTAGCTCCCGGAAAGTAGGAACTCCAAGCTCGAGGGCTCGGCTAACCTTTGACCGGGTAGCTCGCAGTCTTACAATACCCTAATTCCCGTGAAACCTGTTCGGAAGACGCCTCCTCTCAAGTCGTCAGCACGATTGTGCTGATAGACTGAGTCTCGGCAAAAACACACAAATTACCCTCGTTCCTGGCCCCCACGATTGTGGAGGGTCGGTTCGAGTACTCCACCCACAGCATATAATAATATCACCAATTACTTTTAATATGATGAGAGCTGGAAGTGGTGAGCTTGATACTCGGTTGACCAAAGGATGAGGGGCGTTTCCTGAAGCTCGAGACGTCAGGATGGACTCCGAAGGCGAGAGGAAGGGAATTCCCGAACAGAAAGACCAAAATACACCTTAATAACCAGGCAGCGGAGACCTTCCGCAATCTTCTACAAAAACCAAATAGTGCAACCAATGTCACAGAGAAACCTACCTCAGATTCTCCCAATACCGTATTACATAATTACAACTCTTACCTCTTAACTGAGGAAACTAAATAACCAATTTGGTGACTCAAAGACTGAGAGAACTGCTACCTAGGGCAAGGGAAACTACATACGGACGACGCAATTAGCTCAGATTATCCGGAAAACTACCATATTTCTTAATATCCGTTTGGTTACCTTATATGTTCCCAATACCTTGACTTCCGGTGGAAACCGGATTTCACTAAAACTATACTTAAAAACTAAGGAGCAGTAACTTCGACTGTTCTAAAGAAAGACCAAAACTCAAATGAAAGATGGAGAACTCTTATCTTCCTGCCTCAGATTCTTCTGGCCTTCTTCTCCAAGTTCCGCACCATCCTCCACCCTCTTGTCATTATGCATCTCTGTGCTCTTTCGCCGTACCATGTAAGCTGGATAGCTGCAAGCTATCCCATCTCGCATGTTCTCCCCTCAAGGGATAAAGGTAAAGCATTGCCTGCTATCTCAGCCAGCTCATACCAAATATAACCATACGACCACCATGGTGGAAGCACCCCTCGCTTCATGCTATGATACCGTTCCATAACAATACAAAAGAGGGAATTGTGGAGATAATCTGTGATCCTTTTGCGGGGATTTTTTTGATGTGCAGAAGTAGAAAATATGAGAGAAGCTGAAACATCAGATTTTTATGATTCAAGGAGGTTTTTATTGTGACCATTTGACGTAATGACTATTTTTATGTAGAGATATCTGTATACTACCCGCAGCCATTGTAAACGATCTCTCAAATGTCTCAATTTTTGATGGGGTCGCTGTCGCTAGCCGCGTTTACTATTTGCGCAGTTTCTTTTACCTTCGTTTGATGGAAATCGGAGCTGCTCATACTCACCTTTGTAAGTTAAATAACACTGCTCTACTCTGAACCTTACTTTGTCCACGTGTAAAAGAGACGTCTTCAAATTCTGTTAGAATGATAATATTCTTGTGAATGGGGATGACAATTTGCAAATCATTTTTATGCGTTGTTATAAACTATGTCAATGGACGATGAATCAAGATGCGATTATAAAGATTGGATGGGCAAAGATTTTCACTGATAAGCAATAAAGTTACAGTTTTAAATACGACGACGGCACTCTTGTTTTATGTTTCATAAAAGCTTGCCCACTTCCTGTTATGATAAAGTATGATAAGAAACTTCAAATGTTTCATTTGCAATGGACATTTGAATAGTATTTGAAGTTTTCACTTTTGTATTGTTTGTTGTAAACTATTTTGTGATATTCTTGAAAGTTAGATACTCTTGTGCATTTATAATTTCGGGATTTTAGGCGTATTGGAGTTTGCATTACATTTCATGAATGGAATTCCTGCTACAATTGCGTTGGGGAGAAATGAGACTTTCTCTAAAAAATAACATAATCTTACAAAACTGTCATTTACAGAATCAATTTGCATTGTAGATTGATCTAGATCGTCGTAGTACAGATTTCCTTCGAATCGAAATATGACAACATCCACTACTAACAAGCCGTGTAAGCAAAAGTTTGAGTTCTTTCCGAGATAATGACTTGATCTCGTAAGTCTGTTATAAAAACGTGTCATGCACACTCAAGCTGACTGTTTGCATCTACGACCCGTACCCCTTGCTTTGCGTATTGTACCTTTACTATTGCATTGCGCAAAATTTGTGTACATATCAACTTTCATCATGTGAATTATAGTAGTTCCGTTTGTGAAACAAAACAAAGCCATGAGATGAAAGAAAAAATAATGTGTAATCTTTGTAGTTCATAGTTGATAGTTTGTAGTAGTTATTATTATTGCCCAATAATATCAAATGATATCTCTCTCCTTTATTCATTTTGCTTCCCACGAACTGGCAAAGTTGACCAACCAAACAAGCAGGATTGAAAAAGGAATCAGGCACTTCATTGCATTGAAACGTGGCTACATCAAACCAATTTTTTATATACACACTTCACTTTTCTCGCTACCAAGCAGAAATTGTTATTTGAAATTCTCATTTTGTTCTCGTCCTACATAACTCATATTGTTCTCGAGCGTGTATTTTTGTTTTGTCAAGAAAATATAAAACAATTCCTTTTGAAATAGCCAGTTGGTATCTGCTCTGATTTTCGTGTACGAAAAGACTGACATTGCACTGGCTGGCACAAAAAGAGACTATATAGCACACTATCAGATTCAACTCAAAACTCAGAGCCACAGCGCGTCTTCCACTCATTATTTAGCAGCCAAGTCCATTATACTCATTCCTTTTGTTGGGCTATATTGTGTCGTGACGCAAGTACAATACTTACAAAGAATATACGTGTGTTACTTGATAACAATGCACATAACACCAAAGAAGTTTTGCGCGAAGTAGTATTTTTATTGAGATTCCAATGAAATACCTCGACTCGGATTGCGTTGCTGCAGTTGTTATAAAAATGTCTTATCTCTTTCACTAAATCTCCCAAGGAATGGCTCCATTTCGTAATTGGTAATTATTATTATCATTATCGTGTCCAAGAAAATCATGCAGCGCTCTAAGGGAGAGCCGGTGAGATATATATGTAATGCAACATAGCGCAGAACAAGATTACATTCTTTATGAGTGAAATGATGAGTGTTCATCAACCAAGGGCTGAGGCGAGAACAAGCAGGGAAGCTGTAGACAGTGAAAATATGCTACATTTAGGATGTACACAGAGAAAGATGTAACAACGTCAAACGCGTTGAAGGCATCTTGAAATCTTGAACCGTTTTCGTTAGACGCAGCGTTACCGTTTAGTTGACATTCTTGATGAAATGTAAGGGGAAAAATGGGCGAAACGAAACATTCCATTTCGTTAGAGACTTCTCCGTCACATCATCCTCATCTCTGAATGGTTGAAGCAGCTGAAAATTATTGTACTCTAGCATTTTTACATTTAGAAAATGCTGCTAAATTAAACCGAGTGAAGGATGAAAACCTTGCAAAAATGTGCATAGTGGAGTCAGAAATTTATGCAGTCTTGCACATGAGCGCTACTATTGTAAGAATAATTCACATTTTAAT
Organism: Orchesella cincta; assembly: GCA_001718145.1. NCBI lineage: Eukaryota > Metazoa > Arthropoda > Collembola > Entomobryomorpha > Orchesellidae > Orchesella > Orchesella cincta. Next base: position 154,831 of record LJIJ01000254.1, on the reverse strand, counting down.
TTTCATAGCAGACCACATTTTTTGCATATTCATGCAGTTCTTTAATTGGATGAATAAACCCAAAAAAATAAATTGTCTGAGGTTTTGGGGAAAAGTTTACCTGAAACGGTAGCATTAATGTGCTTGCTCATCTCACCAAAGTTTTGGTATAAAGTTAATTTTTGTAAATGTCACCCAAAGTTAGTTGATTTGTGTAGTGGACCCTCTTATATGAAGGTTTAGGCTACACCAAAGGATGAGTTCTTCATCAAGCCTAAAACGGATCACGGAAGTTTGCTCATCTTCATAGGATAAAGCCAGTTTCGCGATGATGATGATAATGATGACGACGATGAAGAAGAAGATGGTGATGCAAACAGAGATAATAGTAATTATTATAACTGCTTCATTCCCCATACATATGAATAATAAAAGAATAGCAGTAATGCTGAACTCAAATAAATACCATTATGCGTACTTTTATTGTAATAATGTGGTAGCAAGAGCAGTGGCAAAGATACGAATGAAAAAGCAGACGAGCAAGCAAACGGTGCTATTTGACTAGGTTGATTATGGTGATGCGATGTGTGATGTACAACAAATGAAAAGGAATGAGAGATCTAGCATCTTTTGGAAGAGAGAAAAAAATTACTGTTTAATTTCTAGTGTTGCTTCTCCTGTTATTATGTATCAAAGAACAGGAGAATGAACAGAGCAAAAGTTGATTAAGTTGTCAGATTTTAATTTTCAATCACGATTTTATTTACCCCTCATCTACTTACCAAAAAACATTTGGTTGTAGTTGTGCTTCTCTTTTTGTCGTAGTGTTGCTACTTTTGCATTTGTACCATACCTGATGGTTTGGTGTGGGCAAACTTCATTTTTACTTGTGGTCGAAATTCAGGGAAACACGAACGAATTTTTATGGCTAGATTTTAAGGAATAAAAAATGAAAAACAAGAATGTAAATAAAATTTACGAGAAAACTGAAATTTTAAATACTGTTTAACTGATTATTGAAGAATTAAAGAATTAGATAATATTATGGAACGTGGGGAAGACCTACGATACTGTACATTTTTTAAGCTCAACGGAATTGATTGTCGGCGTTTCGTCAGCACAAGCACAAGTGCACGTGTGTATTTATTTCAGCGCAGTTTGCATAAGCGCATCGTGTCGTGAGCCAACCGTTTAGGCAGCCCTTGAGGGCAGCTATCTTTTTAAAAACGAATTCAGTTCAAATCATTTATTTCTCTATTTCCAATTGTGCATCATTACAATGCAATGATTTCTCAAGGAAAACAAATAATGCTTCCAATTGAGTACTTTAAATACGTTGCCGTATTGCATTTGCAATACATGCCCTCAATCGTTTTGTTTCTAAACTGCTGCATTGAAGTGAAAGAATCATTAATGATCTTCAGCTGAAGGGCTGTCATGATATCATTAAGTACAAGAAACAAGAGAACATGATCATCATCCTCTTCATTTTTCTTCTTCTTTGACTTCTCCAAGGTACTTCAAGCAGCTCAGCATGCTCACAGCAATAAAAAGATAAAAGTAGAGTCACATTATATGAAGCTAATCAGCTGAACTAATTTCTTTCTTTGGCTCTTTACGTAAGACTCAATCATTACTCTCATTACAACACAGTAGACTTCACTTAGAATATTAGCAATAGAAATACAGTAAACATCAGCAGCCCATCCAGACAAATATATCATATATCTCGATGCCCCAAAGTGTATCCCAGGAGAGCATTTAAAGCACACTCATAAATCTTTATCCATTTCTCAATGCAGAACCGCACTATAAATAATCTTTGAGTATGAACAAATTGAAGTTGATTGCTTATTACCCCAATATGACTTGGCAGTTTCAGATTGAGTAATCCAGTTAGCATTTTGATTCTTGTTCCTTTCTTTCTCTTGTGTAAAGGATCCTTTCTTTTCTTTCTCTACTGACTAGCCCTTTGATTAGAAAAGTTATTTATTTCTCATCAAGCAAATAAACAAACACATCCACATGCTTATTATTGTTTGAAGAAGTTCATCAGATTATAAACCAATTGAACAGAGGTATTGATTAGCCACTTATTAATATCTTGTTTTTTATTCTTTCTTTCATTATACACATTTGATGAAAACAATAAGATTCACTTTTTTCTCTATTCAAATCACATACACAAACTGTTTTACTGAGCACGTTACGTGCTTTGAACATCTAGTAAATTTTTATGTAAATTACTAACCACTCAAAAAGTTGGCATTTAATTTCCCCTTGAAATCCTGCTAATTGCAGTCATGCTCATGTCTCATTATTGATGCTCATCTTTCCATAACAAGAAAGAAGCAGAATTTTTGCGCTATTGTACCGCTTTATACACTTCGTTTTGACTTTGTTGTGTTGATGATAGATCCATACAAGATGTTGATGTGTTGTTTTCTGGTATAAGTAGTTGTTCGGTATGCATATATTATGTGAGCAAGCAAGCATCATTTCTTGGTCAACTACTTTAGCCCACGAGTCATTAAATCATTATGATTATGACTTTACATGAAATGCGCAAAGCCTCAGAAGAAGACAAGTGGAAAAGTTGAAATCCTTTTTTGCGAAACATGCCTCTGTACTATATATATACGTTTTGTGGGTATAAAAATATTATTATGATAATTTTGATAATTAAATGAAGGAAATAAGTAATCGATATAAACCCTCTATCATTATTGCCATTCAAAGGATAATATATAATAGGAAAACACACATAACATCCAAAAAATATAATCATATTCATCATTATCATCATCAACATCATTATAATCATCATAACTTTTATTTGCTAAATAGACAGGCACGAAATTCACGAACTCCTCAGAGGAAGAAGAAATAAAAATATGGATGGTAGATGGAAAATATTTTCTAAAAAAAATAATAGTGAATTATGATGACTTGACTCTCTTGTACTTGTACTCACTGATGTGAAGCTGATGGTGGTGATGTGATTTGATTTGATGGGGTTACATCTTTTATTTGTATTTAACAGGCTAATTTATACGTTATGCGTTCAGTGGGACAGGCACGTGAACTACGAACTGCTACAAGCAACAGAGCACGACATCAACTAAATTGCAACATGCTTTTCGACATCTCCTCTTTGTCTACTTTGCCTACCTACATCATTCAAAAGCGTTTAGTCAACAATGCCAGGCCATGTTCTTTTTGAAAAATTGTGAAATAGGAGCAAGACTTGATTCTGCTCTTGTCTTCTAGCGTTTTGAGTTTTGCATGTGTGCAATTTGTTTTAGAAATTCTTGACAACTATTTAGTTAATTAGCTTTCAAAAATGGGTATGAAATCAAGTGTTCAGTCGAAACAAAATTTGTACAGTACGAAACGAAGCAAGTTTGAAAAGAACGATGTTGGTTAACTTTGATCTTTGAAATTTATGCTGACAACATCCAATAATGCCTGATTGTGAACTGCAAAAGAAAACCCAGAAGTCAAGCCGATTTGGAAAATGGAGATTTTCATCTTTCATTTCATTACACTTATGCTGTTCATTAAGTATGGAGATGGAACCGAATTGAATGTACATGGTGGATATAACGACGGCGATGTGTATGTAGTGGGTACAAAATTGACTTGATGTCATTCCCATCATCATCATCACCGACAACAGCAGCCAATGGCAATTTCTATTTCACGAAAAATGTTCTACAAATTCATTATATGCATGACAATGAGGTAATATTGAAGGCACGATAAACAATACTCAAAAATATTGGAAAAGCAGCGGGTGACTCCTTTCATTTGCACTTATTCCAAGCATTTAATAAAAAATCATAGCATATTTCTTTTTTACCTCAATCAAATTTACCATCTTCAAAAAAAGAGAGAAAATGTTATAACCACAATTCAACCGGCAGCTTCTTTATAAATATAATCAGAAAATCAACTGCACTACCGCTATACAATAAGTAGCCATATTAGCTGTCCATTGCAATTTATGTACTAATGGAAATCAGTCCGTAAATAAAGTGATTGACAAAAGCTAATAGATTTTTCAGATGAGTGTTTTACAAGCTAGTTTACATTAAGTCTATGCATAATCATGTCCATCGGACAGACTACTACTGCTTTCTATTAATTTCGTATGACAGGAAGGCTTTTCAAGCTGTTGGCTTTAACAGTCTTAAGTTCCGAATAACGAAATTTCTTTTAAGTTCTCTTTCTTCCTTGCTGCTCATTACGACAAGCAATAAGATCCTTTTTTAACTTGCAAATTCACAAGTCGGATAAAGTACAATTATTATGAATACCTATAGAGGTTAATGAAATTGTACGGTATTCTGCTATCAGCAAGTCAATTTTTGCATGAGTTTGATTGATATCTTTCTCTCATAAAATTCTTTTGTGATACGAGGTCGATATAACTTCAACTTGGAGCAAAATGGTTATAATTACTATTTTCAGGAAGAAATAAAACTCCAACTTAAATGTAATTGGCCAGTGGAACTACAATGAAAATACCACCTCTCATGCCAAATTTCACACAGTCAAGCAATAAAAAATGTAACAAAAAGGTAAAATTACAAAAGTCAGAGCTGTCAACTGCTTTTCACACACTTTATGATAATATAATGAGGGTTTCTTAAAGATTTTTAACTTTGAATACAGCATGTTTTATGACTACTAATAATAATAATATTCACTCATTAATTTCCACCAAGTGTTAGTGGTAGTGAATGTCCGTAATTTTGAAAGGCAAAAAGCAAAATGTCATATCAACCTGTCAGCAGGTTGATCAATTTACCTTGGTTCGAAATGGGCAGTCAGTTGAAGACTGATATGGAATGAACTCCACTGCTCAGATAATTCAAAATGTATCACAACCGAAACGGTACAACCTATTGACTTCAAAACAGCGGCAATAGATGCGTATATTCATTCTGCATAATATCCAATTTCAAACATCGTTAAATACCTTATAGAATTTTTACCATAACACATTATAGTGTTTTCACACTGCCCCTGTCGGGTTTGAGCAACCGTAGCAGAAATTGAAAAAAAAATCGCAAACCAAAGAGCTTTTGGATATTCCACCTACCATGGGAAGCATATCAATGCCTTACTTTTCATTTAGCTCTGGCCAATTCCAAAAAAAGCCCTGATCAGTAAACTACCACACACTGCATACATACTACATATGTATATATCCATATCTTCGTACTAATACAACGTTTCTGCATATTACTTAGATACAACGTGCTGCAAATACACTTCTAATGCAATAAACATTTGTTGAAAGACAAGGCTCTATAAATGATTTTAATTTAATCTAGCTTAAATGCAAAGACGCCTAAACGGTTAGAATTGTAGACTTCAAACAAAATGCACTACTTGCGAATGGCGCTCTGCATAAACACCAACATTAATTGAGTGTGATGTGTGATGAGATTTTTATTTTATATACTTAAACTACACAGCAATATATATATATATAGCAAAATGTTGTTTCCAACCTGACCCTTTCGGCTTGGAACCTCCCTGGGTGAAGATATGTAAAAACACATGAGCTTTCATATGTTACGAGTTAAGGGAAGCACACTAAGCAGATCACTGTTAATTATATTCAATATTCAGCCAATTCCAAACTATTTCCGGCAAGCATTCTAATACTATACTGTACACACACACGTAACCTATGTATATACATGCTAACCTATGTAAGTTATTATACAAAATATGGCTTTCTTAGGCATAATCAATCGTGGCAGTTAAATTTGGTATATATTTTAAGATAACCGCAGTAGTCATGAAAAGATCTAAACTAGTGAATAGCAAAAAGGTTGCTTCCGTCGAAAGACAAAACGGTCGCATGCCAAAGAACTAAATAAATGCTTTCTCGATTAGAGTTTGCATTTGGATGACTCCTGTTTTGTCGGCCGCAAAAATTTAACACTAAGTATATTATCATATCAATTTTAAAACAGTAAATACTGATATCATATTTATATAAATTAGTAAAGTTCGAGTAATTACTGAATTAAGCTTTGTAAAAGCAAAATCAATTCCATTTTGCTAATATAAACTAACTCTGACCTGTGTGTGGTTTCAAGTACTCTAATGAATTCGAACTCGAAATGTGGCAACATGAAAACATAACAATCGTTAAGCTAATTACATTTTATAATAAAAAACAAAGCCCCCAATTCAATACAAGCGGATAATATAGAATTGATGACACTTGCTGGGACAATCCAATAAATTGTAATTGGCATAAACCCAACAAGTAATTATGATCCACGTCATTTTCGGCCGACAAAACAGGAGTCATCCAAATGCAAACTCTAATCGAAAAGCATTATTTAGTTCTTTGCATGCGACCGTTTTTGCTTTCGACGGAAAGCAACCTTTTTGCTATTCACTAGTTCACAAACATGCATTTAATGTTCTCTGTATAAAAGTCGGATTATTATGGCTTTCCTTTGACCTGAACATAATATATAATATAAAAGAATGTAGGCGTTTGTTTGAAAGTTTGATATCATTTATATACGATTCCTTCATCGACATGGGCTCTGGTAATCAAACTTATTATAAAGAGCTTGCTATTGTAACAATGAAACCAGATTGATCCTTCAAGTCTCCGCCGTCGCCACGTTCAATCTTCTTTTTCATGGCGCATACATATATAAGCTTTCATAGACTTCTGTCTGCACAACCCATGTATAAAATACAATGTAATTATGATCAGAATGCGCACCTTATGTATTTCATATTCGTCGTTTTCTCCTAAGAAGCTCAAAGGTGTTCAGAGCAACTATCTAGTATGAAGCAAAGTCGCATGTTTCCTTTGAATTCAAAATTCCAAATATTATTACACCTTTCAATCATTTTTTTGTTCTATGTATACATGATATCCATGAGATAACAATGCAACAAATAGAATACAAAAAAGAACATACACTCATCAGACAAAGTGAAATGGACAGTGTGTCTGACACTGGCACCAACAGACCATTGCATTCAATTGTTCGTCTTACCATTTTTATTAAAATTGATGCATGAACATGGAGATCTGGATCTGTTCGTCCACTTTACTTGGTTAATGATATGATGACTGACAGTGATGTGAACATTACTATATTACTAAGCTGTCCACTGGTTTACCACTTATTTCAGTGTTGACCAATTATATTCAATTTATCTTACTGTTTTCCAGTTTATTATATTCACAACGGATCGGACTATACAACTTGATTACAAAATTCTGGTTTTATTAAATTTCTGTTTCGGTTTGATATAACAAATATAATTTTTTTAAATTCAACATTTAAAGCATACACAGCTTTCATTCTCGTGTCGCATCGCAGTGCAAATACATTATGCTTCATTCACATGGGAAAAATTCGCATCCGACAATGGTTGTAAGAAAAGAAAAACAATCAAGAACACATAAATGTACTGTGCAATTTTAGCTTTTACACAGCTGCAAATTTCACACCCGTGGGTGAATATAAAGATATCAAGGCTGCACAAGTACACTGAAAAAAAATTGTCAAATATGTTTCACACTGTAACGAAGACAAAGGACTAGCAAATAATAAGTTTTGGAACTATTTTGCGATATACTTAAGATAATGGCTTAATTGCACAACTTGCATATAACGGGGTTATCGGGTTGGGAACGGTGGAAAACGGGGTAAAATAATACCTTTCTCTTTTTCGTGATACCAGTAATGTAAACTACATATAAACATATATTATGCTATTTGGTATTTGTTACACTAATTGTAATTTATATAATATGAATCTCCGTATGTTTTATGCTATCAAAAGCTATTAATTACTTCATTGCATAGAGAAGTTCCTATTTCCTATTGAATCTAGTAGCCCACCTTACTGAAAAACTACCTTCCACCAAGCATTTTATGCATTAATTTTTATTTTAAACTTTGAGGTCGAGTTACTCACAGCTTACTGATCCTACTTTGGCTGATGTATTACCACTAAACTAACCACCAGCTAAATATCAATTAATATCAGTCCTTCATTTCTTCGGGACACACCTGAATATGGATATCACAATTTCCACTCTCCTACTTGAGATTTAATGCTTGTTTGACACATACATACACTTCCAGTCCACAGTTCACATTGCAACGTTTGCGTGAAATTAAAATACATCAGCAAAAAAGCACTGATTTACGAGTATAGCAAATAAAGTGCAAATTCGGAGTGCTATTTATAAGTAACCTACATGCTAAGCTATATTATGAATTTAAAAAAAAGGAATAAATATCACAGACAAAGTGACTACAAGGGAAAAATACTTTTTGGGCTCCGTTATCTTTATCTCCGCTTAGGATGCTGCTTTTGACGAACTATCCGTCCAGCAAGTCCAAATATCTAGATAATCATTTGGTAATTGTATATCATCCTTGTTGTAATTGTAATTGTTATCCATTCTACTGTCATTAGATTGGTATATTCAAGAATTCGAATGAGAGATCGATCCTCATTAAAAGAACTAGACATGCTTCAATTTGAACCCACGAATTTCAGCCACAAGAGATATTAAATTATGCCTTAGGGTGTGGCGACGACGGCATGCAGTTGATACCTATCAAAACGAATTTTATGTAAGTTATAATTAGGGTAATTATCTAAATTAAATTAGCTAGCACGTTGTCATCCTCCTTTCCCACCCGGTCCAATAATTCTCCTGAAATTTTCCAACTGATGAATACTTTCCGAGAGTCTGGAATTGTAAAATTTATAAATTATCTAGTTTGCTCTTTACATTTCAAAATGAAAGACGCATAAACAAACTAGTTTAAATAAATAAATTATGTACCTTCCGAACGCGTTGAATAAAGCAACAATCTCTGAAAGGGTGTCAACAAAATCATTTAGTTGAAAAACTTGAATAGAATCATATTACAATAGCTCATAGCCAGCTAAGGTATGTAGTAGTACCTGCAGCTTTCCCCAGAGTTGACACTTTTGACACCCAACACAGTCCATTATACGGGTGATATTTGTGAATCTCTCGTGAAATTCTGAACGCAGCTTCATTGAATCTTTCGTTGAAAACAAGGCCTTTTCATCAAAGTGAGAGGGGAAATTACTGACAACTGTCAAAAGGTCTTGGACGGCATTCTTCAAATCAGTATCATCTTCTGAATTGCCGGTGTACAAGTCAAAATTCCTCAGGAATGTTGACGCTTTCAAAATAGCTCGTAGTTCAAGGAGGTAGAGAAAGTATAAATTTTTGAGCCATGGAAATCCCGTCTTCCTAGCTTCTGGGCGTTCGAAATGGTTAAGAAATTCTGTTATGTTGGGACCCCATTCAAGTTCCGGTTTTCCCTTTTTGAAAAATGACCCAGATGTATCTAGAAAGCGTTTAACAACAATGATTAGTTAAGAATGAAGAATTACCAACCCTTATAAATTATAAAGTCAATTAATGTCTAAAGTACCTGAAAGCAAATACTTGGAACTTAGATGAGTGTTGATGCTGGCATGAAGTCCAGAAATTGCCCGATAAAATGTACGCTTTTCTATGCAAACTTCTGTATAAAAAACATTATCAAAACCAATTTTAGCAAATAAGAAAACAAGACAATACATATTGAACCAATTACGTTTAAGATTTTATACCTTCACTGGAGTCTGTTCCAAAGGGGCCAAGCGAATTTGATACACCCCTGTACCCCAAACAAAACAAAATACGACCATGAGTACCTACGTATTTGTCACCTAATAACTAAACTAAAATTGAGTTAGTGGACATACATGGACCTGAAACAGTTTTCTTTATAAATTGCATCCCAAACTCTGATGGCTGATGGTCCTTTATAACCAGTATACCTCTCAGGATTCAAAAGCAAATCTACATACTGCAAGTCTGGGTCAACTTCATCATCTTTCACAGTACAGAAGTCTACTAGGCTCTGATCGTATACTTTCCATCGTTCAAACCCAGCTTGAGTTTCCTCACTAAATAGAAACAATAAAAAATTATATTAACTTTAAATACTAAGATTTCAATATTTCTGGAGACCACAGTTTCCTTAAACATCCACGTAGATAGTTAAAAATGACTCACCTCAAAGTTAAATTGATGGATCCCAAGTCTTCATCTGCGCAGTCATTAGCTCCATATGAGTAATCCTAACAAAAATTAGATTTATATTAATTACTCCAGAAATGAGGAAAAATAGACAAGTTTTTGGACTGCCGAGTGTAATACTTACTTTAGCAGTGAAAGGTTTTATTTTCCCCCTTTGACCTTTTAATCCGGCTGGAACATCTTCCTAAAATATACAATCATGATAACTGAATTAGCAATATCACACAACGTCGGACCATGCAAGTCTCAATAAGATTTTTTTTACCTCTTTACAAGTTTTCACTTGACAGAATTCAAATGAGCAGCTTCCATCGTCTGTCCAAAATGGACAAGGTCTTTTCAAATTCACCTAAGCATAATAAAATACAATTTACATTAAGTTTTCCATAAAGAAATTGAATCATGAAGTCGAATGGTCAAAAGATATGGACTCACCTGAAAATATCTAAAGTAGTCCTTGCTCAACAATGAGCTCAGTCTCGGATACACTTTATAGTTATTAAACTGATCCACAGTTTCAGTGTCAATTTGGCAGGTACAGTCATCGATCGTTCCTTGGAGCTGTAATAAAGAATATATGACATTCAATTAAAAATGAACAATATTCTTGTGTTACGTTTAGTTTGATTTTAGTTATATAAAATACCTGACAAAAACAACTTTCTTCGGTTTTAATTTTTATAACATTCTTTGACTTTATGCCATTGAAAAAATTATTGCTTGAAGATTGCAAAGGTAGACAGCACAGTAGCAGGAACAATGTCCAGTATTTAATTGGCGCCTCCGGTTTCAGTTCCATTGTTAATACTTGAAATCCTGGTTAATCACCGCTATATACATGGACTAATTATCGTGAAAATCCACGTTTGAGGTAGTAACATATTGCACAACGTTTTGAGCTTCGCTTGTAGGTTGCAAGTGCAACCGAATAATCCAGATTTCCCAGGAAATTTGTAATCAGGACAATGACTTGTTGATGAATGTACAGGCAGGTTCAGTCAGTAGTCACGTACGAAACTTGTCAATCGAATCTGTTTTCTACTAAAAAGAACAAGACAATTGCATAAGTTATTTACATGAATATTATGGAGTTTGACTACAAAGAAATATAGGCAATGTGTAGTTGCAGTTTCCACGAGCGTCTTTCGTCAAAACCTTCTTGTCATTGTCTTTCAATCTACTAGCTGCCTCCTCATTCCTCAATAAATTGCTCGTCAATATGAAATATCACTTTGCTGTTGTCAAGTTATTTATTAGTACTACTGCAAACTGTTCCAATCAAGATGATGAAACGACAACACTTTATACTATTTTGAGCATGAAATGAAAACTGTCATTTCTATCTAAATCCTGCTCTACTTTAGTAAAACACGTAATCATATCCTTTGCCAAAGTGGAAATTGATTTTCTCTTGTCACGCACCTCTCACTCTCAACTAATAAAGAAGGGGTCTAGTGCGGTAGTAAAGTGTTGAAAAATATAAGCTACATATTTTAATGTATTATTAAATTTGGATCACTGTCAATCAATAACTCCCTTTTGCATATGTATTTTGATATTCATGCTATAGGTTCATAGGAAACCATCTTTGATAGAGATATGAATACACATAAACGCCCAATATCTGTAAAAAATGGGCAGATATAGGATAAAAAAGCCATAACTGTTCATACAACTAGCAGCACCTTTATGTATTTCAATACATATTTCATTGTCCAAAACGCATTCAACATTTACAGACTCAGTTTCATATTCATGGAACCGAATCCAAATAAAATGATTTGTAGAATGGCAGGAAATACATAAAGCATCAGTACTTGTGTGAATGAGTACTTTAAATCTTTAGGCTGTGTATCCTCATGTGTAAGTATTATTAGATGTTTCTGTAATAAGTGGGTGGACTTTGTTATACTAAATATTCATGTTCTAGAATAACCTTGGATTTCAATCAATATGGATATGGAATGATTGAACTAGCAACACAGCACATATCATGCATTAACACTACTTCACTAGTGCTTTTACTTTGCATACAATAAAACACTCGTTTCAGAATTATAGTATGCTTTGTCACTACAACTTGAAGTTTGAAAAACGCAAAAAGTCTTTAGCCAGACATTGGTAAAGGTGTTCATTTGTTCTTTTCAAATCGATTTGGTCTCATTATGATAAGTACATATTATATTGGAAATTTAATATTTTAGTGTTGAATCATGAATTCCAAGAGTATTTATTCTCACCTTCTTATTGATGCAAACTCAAATGATCTGCCGATGAAGCGAGTTGTAGATTATTGTGGAAACTCAAATGAGCTGAAACATATTTTATTTGATGTTATTCCTTGTTAAAGATGTGATGATGGAACTGTGGAAAGGAAAGATGCACTTCACTTGGCTGTCTTGTCAAAAGTGAAAGCTGAGAGTGATTCTACTCATCTACCACAACAAATAGGGCCATGAAATATTATGCCTAAAAATTTGAGGACTTGTTTTTGGCTCAGTGATGATGAGAGAGGTTCTTTACTCATGCTCATCACATTTCAAAGTATTAAGTCTCACTATTTATTAGTGGATTGAGCTCACAGATGTTCCTCATTCATCGAGATACATGTAAGGAACATACTTTGCTGATCTACATTGCATACAGTTATGCATACGTGTGCAAAGCAAACAAAAAATACACATGTTCCGTGTTGTGCATTGTGCAGAAGCACAAGTTCACATCACACACGCTTTATAGATAGGTAGACGGGTACATGTACTTACAAAATGCACATAACTAAACCAACGTGTTCAAGTTGATGCAAACGAGAATTGGGATTCCATATAAGATCACCGCAGCACTGGCAGTGGCAGGATGCAACGTTGCAACGAGTCCTTCATTTCATTCCATCATCCATGCAGAACAGCATCATCATATTATTTCTGTTCATGAACTGAATAAAAGCCTGTTTCAAGATTTCGGTACATTTGATATTCTTGATGACAAGGGAGGCAACGAGTAAGTCTATAAATAAAATGGACATACCTGTATAATTCATCTATTATTATCGTCATCCGCTTTGTACGTAAATACAAATGTTTGCATAGTCTCGTTTAGATGCATGCTTTAATACACGTATGGCCAAGATAATGCACAAACTAATCCCACTCGTTGCAACTACGTACTTCAGGTTGATCTTCATAAAATTCACACAAGCGTGATACGTAATTGCCAAGATAATCTTATGGAGTATTTGCTCAAACAAAAAGCTGCAGCGATTAGGATAGGTCTGTATGGTACATAAATGTGAGTATGCTAACGGGAATTTTATTTGTTTGCTTCAGTCATTTTCCAAAAAATGCAAGAAACAACGTTGCAAAGGCTACAACACGTGTACATTGGTAATGAATGATTATGATCTGATGTAATACCTGAGAAATGCTGCCAAACCAACATGCAAACCGTCACGTACACGATATCAAAAGAAGTTCAGTAGTTTGCATGAACAAACTGAAAAGGTTTGCGATTGGTATAACGAATTAAAAATTCTAGATTTAGCACTAAAAACTTGCTACTATCCTTGACCTTGAAGCCTAAACCAGTAATGATAGTAAAGTCAGAAGCTTTTAGGTAAAACGCTTTCGCTACCAGTTACAAGCTGGTTTCTTTAAGCTAAAATTAAGTTAAAGATACGTAAATTGTTAGCCTCACAAATGTATGATGAGGATGCATATGTTGATGCGAATTCCTTATCCAGTATTTTAGCAAGCAGCAATAATCATCTCTCAAAAATAGATTTTATATGATCACAAGGCACAGCCCAGAGATGTGTGTTGAAGGTCACGTGTATGTGTAATTTTTCAGAAAACGAAAATAATTCACGTCAGCAATATTAAAATATGTACGGTATGTTATGTAAGATACCAAGATTTTTAAATTTTAATATTTTTATTTCTAATTGCATTGAATACCTATTATTTAGTTTCTAACATATACTTTTTGGTAGTTTAATTTCTATTTGGTTTTATTCACTTTGCTTTGCGTATATTAGAGAGTATGCTTTTCCCAGCTTTTCCATAAAATAGGTTACTAAAGCTAACATCAATTAAAACTTTCCTTTTAAGGATACACAAGAGTTATATTATTGTCATCTAGAATGACCATCACGGGAAAAACGCATGCTGACTTAATTGATATTGTAGATGATAAAAGGTATGTCATTCTATATTACACCGGAAATCACAGACGATTACGATAGTTCAGCACTCTGCATTTTATGCATGTAAATTCTAAATTGAACATTAAAGCTTGTACGCACCTTAATAAAACTTAACGAGTTAATTAAAAGGCAATAATGGGTTGCAACTATAATACTACACACGATATTGTAATGTTATTACACTCTTCTTGCATACAACCTTGGCCGTTTCAATGGAAGACGAATAAACCACTATATAAAAATCCGGTTAGCTATGATTGAGCTTCAAACTACCAAATTTATAACTTACTAGTAAATCTCCAATTGCATCGTTTACTCCATTGTAATGATCAAATCCTCGCCTTCCAATTTCATTCCTTTATCAACATGTAGCTTTTTAATTGTGCCGGTAATGGGTGCTTGTACAATCATTTCCATTTTCATTGCCGATAGAACCACTAACGCAGTGCCTTTTTCAACCTTATCACCTTCCTTGACTCGAATTTCAACAACAGCACCTGGCATTGGGGCTCCTACTTGGTTCTTGTCTTTCTTCTCAGCTTTTGGATGTAAATGCAACTCCTGTTGAATAAGAATAATAATAAATACGCTATATTTATGGCAATTTGGTCCAATGCTATAACCCAATTTCATGCATCATATCATAAAATCATACCTTCACAGCAGTTTTATCTCTGATAAAAACAGATCTTAACTGTCCATTAAGTTCAAAGAAAACTTCTCGCAGTCCATTTTTAGTTAAATCTGCAGCAACAGCAAGCGTCTTAAAATGGAGGGTTTTGCCTTTCTCAATTGTTGATTCAAATTCTTCTCCAACTTTAGGGCCCACCAAAAATGCACGTGTTTCCAGTTTGTCAACTGGACCATACTTATCCCTAAACTCAAAGAAATCTGTTGCAACCTGTGGGTACATGGCGTAACTCATAACATCGACATCTTTAAGCCGAGGTCCAAATTTTTCAATCAACTCTTCTTTGGTCTGTTCGAAATTGAAAGCTGGAAGATGTTCTCCGGGACGTCCTTCGATTGGATGAAGACCCTTTAAAATCTTTGACCGTAAAGGCTCTGGGAATCCTCCATGTGGTTGACCAATACTTCCTTGCATGAATTCAACAACAGATTTTGGGAAGCTCAATTCTTCGGCCTTGTCCAAAACATCTTGTGCTGATAATTTGTTTTGAGCCATGAACTGCGCAAAATCTCCAACCACCTTAGACGATGGGGTTACCTAAAACAATATAACATTTCTTCGATTATTAAGATTCGTCAATTCATCATATATCATTTTAATACGACTATTCGTTTTTTTTTCAATATACCTTGATGATATCTCCTAATAATTTGTTGGCTTCTGCATATGCCTGTTTCACTTTTCCAAATTGTGCACCTAGACCAAGTGAGTATGCTTGGAATTGCAAATTTGTATATTGTCCACCGGGAATTTCGTTGATGTACACGTCAGCATTTCCAGATTTCATTGTGGTGCAACACTCAAATGGAGCATAAAGATTACGAGTTTGTTCCCAATACGCAGAATATTGACTGACATCTTCAAGTTTCAGTTCTGTGTCATGAGGAGTATCCTGTAGAGATGCAACAAGAGCTCCCATTGATGGCTGTGATGTCATTCCAGACATGGAATCTACAGCAACATCAACCACGTCAGCACCAGCTCTGGCGCATTCAATCATGGAGGCAACTCCGGCTCCTGAGGTATCATGAGTATGAACATGTATTGGAACATCCGGATGGCGATCTCTCAACGCAGTTATGAGAAGCTGAGCAGCTTGAGGTTTCAACAAACCTGCCATGTCCTATAAAATTTTAAAAATGATACATTACTGACAGCATGGGAAAATTGATAAACGTGTACATTGAAAATGAAAGAAAATTCACCTTGATGCACAAAACATGAGTGCCGGCCTTAACAAGTTCATCCGATAGATTTAGATAGTACTTTAGGTCATACTTTGTCTTATTAGGATTTGCCACATCGCCTGTGTACGAGATAGCGGCTTCAACAACTCCGCCTGCTTTTCCTGCAGCTTCCATTCCCAAAATCAAATTTGGAAGGTAGTTCAAAGAATCAAAAATACGGAAAATGTCCATTCCACTCTGTTTTGCCAACTCACAAAACCTAAGTTAGCAGCAAAAACCACTATTCACAATTTGTATAATATTTAATATTTTAGAAAAGAATCAACAGTGATAAACATTTACTTGAATACTGCATTATCCGGGTAATTAGTATAGCCCACTGCATTTGCACCACGCAGTAACATTTGGAACGGAATGTTTGGCATGAGCTTTCGCATGTCTTCCAGTCTTTCCCATGGGCATTCATGAAGGAATCTCATTGCTACATCGAAAGTTGCACTAAACATGGAAAAGGAAATTCACATTATAGTGGCTTTTAGCCACGTCACGTTTTTAATTAAATGTGCAAAGGTTATTATAATTCACTTACCCACCCCAATTTTCCATACTGTATAAATTGTTAAATCTATGAGCAACAAACGGAGAAATCCGCAGGAGATCATACGTTCTTACGCGTGTCGCGAGCAACGACTGGTGAGCATCTCTAAATGTAGTATCCATAAGCAAAAGTCCTTTATTAGCTCTAACAGCTTTTGCAAACCCTTCAGGTCCATCACGTAGCAAAACGGCACGAAGTCCTTCTGGGGGATTTTCATGAGGTATTTCTGGAACAACAGGAACTACCTCTGCGGGTTTCAAGTTCGTAGCCAACGGAGTTGATGGACCATTAACCAAAACTTCAGCTAAATAGGTAAGTAATTTTTGTGCTCGATTTTGAGTGGGTAAGAATTGGAACAATTCAGGATGCTCATCAATAAAGTATGTGTCCAAGGTTCCATTCAAAAACTTTTGGTTTTGCAGGACGTTGAGCAAAAATGGAATGTTCGTTTTCACTCCTCGAACTCTGAATTCCCGGAGAGCACGGTTGATCTTTGCAGCGGATGAAGGCAAGTCGTTAGCATGGGAGATTACCTTAACAAGTAGTGAATCATAATATGGGGTTATAATAGCCCCAGCAAACGCGGATGCACCGTCAAGACGAATACCCATGCCTTCACCACTTCGAAACACTTCAATTCTTCCTGTATCAGGTTGGAATCCTTTAGCTGGATCTTCTGTTGTGACACGGCATTGAATACTGCAACCATCAACTTCAATGGACTCCTGTGTCAGTCCCAACTCTGGCAAAGTTATTCCTTCTGCCACTTTTATTTGTGACTGCACCAAATCAACGCTATATCAAAGATACATATTCCATGTTTAAATTTCGTTTTAAAGATCTCATCAAAGCCGTCTTAGCTACTTCAAAAATGAACGTACCCAGTAACTTCTTCGGTTACGGTATGTTCCACTTGAAGTCTTGCGTTTACTTCAATAAAGAAGTAGTTGCCAGAGTTGTCTAGCAAAAACTCCACTGTGCCTGCGTTAGAATAGCCAACATGCTTTGCCAATCGTACCGCATCCGCTGTCATTCGATCACGTACCTATGAATAAACATAATATTATTTTAGAATTTTATTAACACAGCATATTATGTTTGTACTAAACATTTTACGCTACAGTATAGGACATGGACATACGGCAGGATCAAGGTTTGGTGCAGGGGCTATTTCAACAACTTTTTGATGTCTTCGCTGAACCGAGCAATCTCTTTCATACAAATGAATAACATTTCCGGCTTGATCTCCCAAGAGTTGAACTTCAATGTGCCTTGGCCGCTCAATGAACTTTTCAATAAACATAGCTCCATCTCCGAAAGCAGCTTTCGCTTCTGATGAGGCAAGCTTGAACATCTCCGCCACTTCCTTAAGTATTTATATATAAAACATAATTTAACTTTTGCTTGTAAATGACTTTTAAACAAATATGATAGGAATTATCATACCTCCTTCTTCCGTACAACTCTCATGCCACGACCACCTCCACCTAAACGCAAAAAATTTAGCTGTTATCTATTATGGAAAGAGGTATTCAAACTTTCTTTAGTTGAATTTGAAATGTATGCATGGGTTACCATATGCCGCTTTGAAAATGACAGGTAGGCTGTGCTTATTACAGAACTCCAAAGCTTCTTCCGCAGTTGTAACAGGTCCATCAGTTCCAGGAACAATTGGCACACCTGTTCACGATTGATAAAGACTTAATATCGTGCATTTTTGTAAAAGAAGAGAAAGTATCAATCAATATATTATTTACCAGCAGCAATTGCAGCTTCTCTTGCAGCAACTTTATCTCCCATTTTCCTTACAACTTCGGGAGATGGTCCGATAAAACGAAGACCAGCATCTATAACTGCTTGAGCAAAATCTGACCTTTCGGATAGAAATCCGTAGCCTGGATGTATGGCATCAACATTATTGTCCTAAAAAATATTCAAAAAAGAGGATTTAGATTATTTTGTAATTGTATCTTGATAGAAAAGCAGTGAGGTCACCAACTTACCTTTGCTACTTGGACAATTTCAGGTATATTTAGGTAAGCCTGAACAGGTTCTAATCCCTTCCCAATCAAGTATGATTCATCTGCTTTCTGACGATGCATTTGCATTTTATCCTGCTCAGAGTACACAGCTACTGAGCGAATTCCTAGTTCGCTACATGCTCGAAAAACTCGAATTGCGATTTCACCTGTAAATTTAGGATGATACGAAATTAAACATTCGTAATATTAAATTTTCGATCGTATCATGAAACGTGTACAAAAATGTAAACTGACCCCGGTTGGCCACCAAAACGCTTTTAATCGGCTTATAGTCAACGTTGCTTGAGTATCTTCGTTGTTTTAAGGAACTATTAAGTTTATGAACTGAAAAAAAGTTTCTACTCACTCCCTTAACCGGAGCTAACCTAGCAAATGACAGGTACCCCATTTTGCTTGATAATAAGAATTCTGAACAGCCTAGTCAAAAACTATCAACAGAGTTAGTTTCGAGCCCCAAGTAGCCGTACTGATTTTTTCAGTTTCAATGCGTCTGTGGAGGGAATGACTTCTTATCTGTTTTTATACACAATAATATTATTATCTACTGATAAGGAACAACGATACAAAACTCATCAAAAGTGTAATAATAAAATTTACAATGCAGAAATAATGAGTGAATGAGCGTTATCGTTATCTTTTTGCTCCTTTGTAATAAAATAAAACTAAGGAGATAACAGTGCAGTGTAATGTGCTGTGGTTGACTTCTTCCCTTCCTTCCTTAGCAAGTCATAAATTTCCCAAGTAATCTGCAAAACTAAATACGGGATATCAATAAAAATATATAAAATATGCTATTTTTTAAATCATTAAGTTATTTTTCTCTTTAACCTGAAATTCACTGCTCTCTTGCAGCGACGATTCCTGTCTATGAGAAAACGCGAAATGAATTACAGCAACAGAGTAGCAGGGGTTGAGGTCGTCTCAAAATCTCTCTATCATTA
Source organism: Orchesella cincta (assembly GCA_001718145.1). Lineage (NCBI taxonomy): Eukaryota > Metazoa > Arthropoda > Collembola > Entomobryomorpha > Orchesellidae > Orchesella > Orchesella cincta. Next base: position 135,054 of record LJIJ01000254.1, on the reverse strand, counting down.
AGTCATCATTGAAACCGTTCTGGAATCACGCAATGATCAGTCATAAGCAGGAAAACTCTTGACTATCGGACGATGAGGATGTTGATACCATATACAATACACTGTTCTATTTAAAGTGACATTAAGTAATCATGACGTTCGGAAGGATTGCATACCTTCCTCTGGATAGCAACAACAACAATTCACGTAAATGACACCAGCCAAGCGGACGTCTCATTCAGATCCGAAGATGAATATGATGTATTTCTTACATGTAAACCTTGCCCTTGGCATATAATAATGGATTTTGTACATACGTCAAATGCACTCAAAGCACCTTAGTCCATTCTAGTTATGCTATATTTCCATATAGCCAGTTTCAAGCTAAAGTTAAAGGTACCTACACAAAAACAACTTTTTTTTTTGACATGCAGCTACTTGCTGATTGTGATTATATCCATACTCCAATGAAACTTTGTTATTGTTAGGATTCACTTTACACAGCTGGAAAGGAACAAGATCTGAGATCTTAGGAGATTGAATCCACTGCAAATGTATGTATTCTGCATGTGCCAAGGCATGAAGCTTTTGAGGACAGGATCATGGAGACGGAAGATGTTTTCCTTGCAGAGGTACATGTGCTCTTCGGCATAGTTGTATTCTTATAAGTTTACCATCGAGAGAGTGACAACCGTAATCATATCCTAAAACAAACACAAAAGATCGAAAGTTTACTTTTCATAGGCATGTCTACCCCACAGTACTTATATGAATACGTGATATAGCAATGTACGTCTTAAGTTTTAAAGCACACACCAACCGTTTGGCACATGTAGTAATTTATTGCATGAATGAACATTATCAGATTATGTGTTTGTATACCTAATAATTTATTTATGCTATGCTTATTTAATTCAATAAGTAAAATTTGCACTCTGTACTCCACATTCCTCACTTTAGCCATGACATATATACCGTTCAACGTTCCATTCATCTCATCATTCTATTTAGATTGATCTTATGACTGTGACCAACAGTCGAAAATCATTTTTCATGTGGCTTGGAATAATACTAAATAGCAATATTGCTTCTTTTCTTCGCTTCATACGAACGAACAAAAGCTTTAACAAATACACAGAAGGAAAAAGGAAATAGTTTAACCAAACTGATGTTTCATTCATGAAAAAATGATTCATATGTAAAAGAAAAGTATAAAAAGCAAAGAGCACAAGTCTTACACCACGCCACCGATGCAAAATTGCGAACAAAGTTTTGCTGTTCACATGTGCCAGCGATTGAGTTGTAAAAAGGAAAACCAGTAAAATATTTGCATTACCGCAAACCGGAATATTATCCATATTATCTTATCTGATGCATTAAACCAAATATTTAGCATGCAAATATAATACAACATACCCAGACTACGTACATCAATTCAAATTATACACACAACATATCCGAAAATTTAATACGGTATAACAAAACCAAACCAAGGCAGATACTTTCTATACCCTGGTAGGTATTTCGCTCTTTCTCTGCATACATATATAATGTGACAATTTTAAATGGATTAAATGCAATGATGATTGCTGACTCTTTGACACTTCACAACTCATTCAGTATGGGTTTGTCATTAATTCCGTTCAGAGATTCAGGCTACTAACATGATGCAACGCAAACTAAAGCCCGACAAATCATCTTCAATGCATTCTTGTTACATGCGTTTGGTCTTTTGATTGCACTATTCAATCACTCAAATATCACTCACTATCACTGGTGACTAAATGCAAAATATCAATGAAAGTAAAATACAGTTTTGTAGAACATTGTATCACTACTACTACTACATATCACAAGTACCACGATTGCATTACCACATTTGTACTGTAGTACATAAACATAACCCGACTGGTATAAATGATTGATGGAATTGATTTGAAGGTAGTATGAAGATTCCGAGTATTTGAATGAATTATTGGAATCGGCAAACAAAACCAATTTTAAGAATAATTATATTATCTATTGTTGATTGTGTATTCAACTTTGCATAAACATGAATACGCACATCATCAAGAAACAGAAACGACCATTAAAGATTGTTTCAATCAGTAAACAATAGTATACAGAATATAGGTGAAGGTCGAAAGCTATTTTGTAAGTTCACACAATGCCCCAAAATTACACAAAATGTAGTTTCCCCACATTCAGCCTGTGTGATAGCAATCATTCTACATATGAAGTCATGAAGTGACATAAACTGGATAACTAATCTAATGCATACATGCTACATTTTAACAAATTTACGTTTCATACCGGTAGGCCAACAACTGCGAATCAGTTCTCACAAACGAATGTGCATAAAAATTCATAACTTGAAAAACCAAAACTAACCGTGAAACATGCAAGGCATGCAGCAAAGCTTTCGTTACGATGTTAGCTCGTGTTCAACTTTCACCCAAATGTGAATTTAGTCAAAGACAAAATGAAAGTTCCTCGGTAATGCTTTGTTTTGTTTATCATTCGCTTGCATCAAACACCTTTTTAGGGGTATTACGCAACGCTAGCCGGGAAAGCAGCAAAAGAAAGTAAATTATATAAACAGTTTGTGATCTGTGAATCACACGGCTGAGCTCTGGCTCACTTTCACTTCAATCGATGTAAGAATATAAATGTAAATGCAGATACCCAAAGATAATATGTATCTAGTATCTGCATCAATTCCATTTTTCGTAAGAAATCCGAAATTTTTAAGTGTATAACGGTCCTGTTCACGGGTACCTGAAATCTAGCTTCTCAACCAGGCCGATATTACACTCTCATCTTTCTGCTCACGAACAATTACGTGCTATAAGGAATCACTGCTAATGAATAATTCTTCCAAATTAAACTTATCCGTCTAAAAACTGCTACAGATTGATAGATCATTGTAGAATAATAAAGCCTATCAATCTCTTGTTGGTTGAAAACATGTCACCCTACACGAAAACGTACTTACTTTACTTAAAATATTACTTCTGTATAGCAATGAAGAGCTTCAAATCACATAGATAAATATTCAATTGTGTTGCTTCCAGAACGGGAAACCACTATGACACACTCGGTCTCCAAGATAGCTGTACCTCGAAGGAAGTAAAAGATGCTTTTTTATCCCTTTCCAAAGTTCACCATCCAGATTTAAATCAAAATGACCCTAGTCAAAAGGAGAAGTTTGTCAAAATCTATGAAGCATACGAAGTTCTCAAGTGTCCACATCGAAGACTAGTGTATGATACAGATCTTCGGTTCAGAGAAAGAATGGCCCAGTCAGGGGAAGACCTTAATGTAGAAACAAACGCTCCACGTTATACAACGTAAGCGGAACAATTTTAAATTCTCTATTAACAATCATGCTTATCAAAACACGTAAGGATAATAAGAACGAATTTTAAATTAGATGGAGAGATGAATCGATATGGAGTATGCGAGATAAGACAAAAACAAATGATACAAACAAACCCTATTATGGTATCAAGGGCATAAATAGAGTGTCTAATTACTGGATAGCAGGAGGTACAATAGTGGTTATGTTATTTGGGACCTTCTTTCATTATACAGCACTCAAGTAGGTCACCACAACTGTAACTCTACGTCTAGGAGATATAACTTATAAACTGTATTGTTAAAACATTTGACTGTTTGTTTCTTTGCAGACATAGTACAGCCTTTACAGTAGCACAACTTGATACCAAGGACGAAAAAATTGCACGAAAACTACTTAAAGTACGACAATCAGCCCAAAACAATGGGAACGACATGCAAATAGAACTGATGAGAGAAAAATTCGGCTGGAGCAGTGACATTAATTCGGACGAGAAAAGATGACAACAAGAGATTTACAGAACAGGGACTAAGCTGGTTTTAGTCGAATAAATTCTGTAGTCATTTTACCACAACGCAATATGTAGACGCAAAACCAAATAGGAAAGAATATTTGCTAAATTCGCAGTATTTTTATAAAATAAATGCAAAATTATTTTCGTGGGAATCATCTATTAAAGTCACAGGCTGGCAAATAATGAGATGTATGATTATGTAATTTTCAAACGTACTTGAGCAGTATGAACAATGACGGCAACAGCTACCAAACAGAATCTGTATGATGGCAAAAGAAGTGAAGTTTGAATTAATAAATGTAAATGTGATTCTGATAATTAGAAATTTTATGTAGGCTCCGAAACAGGAATATAATAATGACAATATTGGAATAGGCAAAACTAAACTAACTCGCTAACAAATCTTGTTAGACTAGTTTCCTTTAACTTACGACGTTCACAAACTGAATTTACTAACCTAGAAATGCGTTGTAGGAACAGCAAGTAAAAAGCAAAGCCATAACATTTTTTGTAGTGCGAATTCTTCACGTGCATTATCACCCGCTGTTGTCGTCCATCCAGACTAAAACATAACTTGGCACCGGAAATGGGTTTGGAGTGTCTTATTGCCCTTGGTAGACACCTTCTGGCTGTATTTATCCTTAATCATTTTGATGTATTTCTGATCCCGGTATTTCCTGTAAACAAAGGATACAATTATACTTGCTTCAAATTCACAAATCAAATTAAACATTTTAATGTAAAAATCATTGCACTTACTGTTGTGCAATATTAATAGCAGTGTGGTCGTATCCAATGGCCTTGTACTGAGAGAGGATTTTGCTCTTGCGAATTTCTTTCCTTCTGGAAACCAGTTGACTGCCTGGTCTTACGTATTGCCTAAACAAAGAAAAAAATCAATTTTGAAATTCAACGCGACATACATACAAAGCAAGTGAAAATCTCAGTTATACTTTTCAAGTCCGAAATCCTATTCATACCTGTAATATACTTTGAGTGCCCTGTGCCCTAAAGCTTTTCCGGATGGTAACACCAGCTGCATGCTATCATTAAATTCCAAAATTTCAGGCTGATAAATTTCATCTGGATTAACACCTTCAACTCCGTTCGGATAGCTAGGACTGTAATCGTAAAAATCACTGTATTCGAAAGCAGCATCAGCATCATGGATCATTTTACAATGACCTTTGTCCTTCATGTGTTGCTGTACGAATGAACAAAGTAACAGTTAAAAATTTACTAGAGCATCAAATGACATATCTTTTACTCTTAATATAGAGCTTACTTGAACAGCCTGCACATCGTAGAATTGTCTTCCCTTTTCGTTACACCACAGACACATCATTCCTTCCCCAACTTTGCTTCCAAGATATTCCATTAACCCTTCAACATCTACGCAATACTCCATGTCTGGGATGAAAAAGGAATGGCTATAACTCATATGTTCCAGATTACTCTCAATATCCCGACTTTCATGAGGACAAAAGAGGCAGTTTGCAACTGGAATAGGTGTCCCCTCGATTTCTTCCCATGAGTCATCATCATCATCCTCATCCAAATCCATGACTTCTGCCTCTGCTTCTTTCGCGGATCCCAACCTATTTCCTTTTCCAATGAACGCAGCCTTCATAATTGGACCAGGAGATTGAGGCAATTTCTTTCCAACCACAGGGCTTTTGGATGAACTCGCCTTAGCACTTTCCTCAACACTACATTTCGATTTCAATTCCTTAGAAAGAATTTCCTGAGCTTTACCAGTGGCTTTGTTGCCACCACTGGTGTCCATAAGGGAAATTTCTTTCACCATTGCGGCATGTTTCTTGGAGATGACATGACTCTGGAACGCTTTCTCATTTCCAAAAGACTTTTTACAGATTGTGCAATACTGTGAAGTATCCTTGTTCGAATCCGCTTGCATTGCCTCTTGAGCTGCAACTCGTTCAGCAAAGTTTTCCACGGTCACAGGAGGCAGTTGCACGATCTTCCGTTTCAAATTATAGCGATGCCAATCTGATTTGTAGTGCTCACGTTGTAAATCCGCATCCCGGAAACCGACGCGACATGTTATGCACGTGAGCAAACCCGAAGGTGTAGCTGGACTCTCTGTCCTACTACTGCTGAGTTGTATCTCTGCAGCCATTTTTTCTACTGTCCGTTACCTGATATCAAGTGACCACAAAATTAACAATTCAACACCAGTAAATAATTTTCCTGATTATTATTAACTTAATGGAGTTCAAAATTTCGTTTACAAATTTTATTTTACCTTGCGTTTGTGTCTTGGTACCGATCACTAATCAATTGTCCCAAGCGAACAGTGGTTAGTAATTACAATTAATTACCCTGTTTAACACACTTTCTTTTTTACTCACTGACGAAACTGTCAAATTCTAAATCACACCGAATATTTATCCGATGCTGGGAATCGTTGATTTTACTCAATATCAACTGAATCACTCATTCACAAATCGTTCTCTTGATCCTGTCCAATACACAACCTCATGCTGAAGAAACGTCTTTAGGACCACACACATGATAAAAAGCATTCAAATCTTGCACGTCATGTTTCACTTTGACCAAAAGCATCGGTAAGTATGTGTACAAAACCAGAAAATGAAAAGCGCGAATGTGCTCCGACTTGTGGGTGAATTTAGCTTTGTTTATGTTCCAACTCAACAACATACACAACGTCTCTTTTTGTGAAGAAGTCCCATTTTATGTGACAAACCGCTCTGCAAAAGTTGAAAGTTGTGATCTTCCGTTAGCTCATATATAAATGAAGGTAGTCATACAAAGGATCAAGATAGTTACGGATATTGGATCAATATAAATTACAATCGAGACGCTAGAAGACAGGGTCAACCATCAACTGCGTTTGATTCCCATTTGCTTGATTGATCGAGATTGTAAGTCAACTCATTTCGTTATAATAATTAATTTGACAAATGAATGTTTCAAGGATGACTGATTGTTGTCAATTGTTTATTCTTAGAATTTGTGTGCAGACGAAGAAGCTGTTTAGATCAAGATGCCTGCTGATGAAATCCAGTACTCGGATCGGTACTACGATGAGTTTTATGAGTACAGGTGAGATTTTTAATCAGTTTTTAATAATAATCACAATCACGTGACAAATGAGAGTCATTTATAAGTTGCCCTGATCTCCTGACTGCTTTTAGTTTCTAATAATATTATTGTCAGTTGTTGATTTTATTGCATTACTTTCGTACTCTTTATTCCATAATTAGGCATGTAATTCTTCCTCCGGATTTGGCGAGGATAGTTCCACGAACTCATTTGCTGAGTGAAACCGAATGGAGGAATCTTGGGGTTCAGCAGAGTCCGGGATGGGTACATTATTTAATTCACCCTCCAGGTAAACATACCATATTCAAACCAACATTCATTCAATTCAAACTACAAACCGAAGACATTCCTCTCACTAGCGTTTGTCTCGTATTTCAGAACCTCATGTTTTGCTGTTTCGTCGACCAAAACCCAAGGAAAATCAGAGTCAGCCCCAGAGCCAACAACCCCCGTTGTCACAAAACTGTGTGTCAGAATCTGAAAATTCCCAAGCTACCAGTACCACTTCAACCAATGCTGTAATCTGTGGATGAAACGATTAAATCATCATGTCGTGTCACGGTTGAGCAGTATAAAAGATGTTGTAATAATAAAATTAAGTTGTTGTCAAATTAGGTGCAAAAATGTCATTGTCAGAATAGGATATATATATTGAATTTACATGTAAATTTCAAATGTTCAAACGCGTTCAGTAGAATGGGAGATGTATATATGTATGATTTTGTACAGCATGAAAGACTTAAAAAGGATTCCTTACTCACAGAATGCATGTATGTTGGCTAAAGAATTCGGAGTGATGAGACCTTTATTTTTAACTTTTAATAAAGCTATGTTAAGCATTTCTTTGTATTGAAGCAGTAGTCCACAAAATTCCAATTAATATTTATTTCGTCCAATCTATATTAGTCATTGTCATTAATAGTGACTCATTAGTTGAGCCGAAAAACTAGTTACGAAAGCCCTTCTATAGTAAAGTGCATATTTAAAAATATGACGGTCAAATCTATACAATTCATTAATAAGACCCCCGAAGGAGCAATATGGCAGTATGCCATATCTCTTAATCGTAAGGTGCGATTCTGCCTGGTGGTGGCCATTCTGTATTGGAAGACGAGATATATGGAGGAGTTCCTCCAAAATATTCCAAGTGCTCTCGCAGCGAACGAATCTTCAGTTTAGGATTGTCCTTGTTATCAAGCACGTACTGAATGAAAGTAATTGGAGTAACTACTTTGGCAAGGCTCTTGAATCTCTGTATTTTTGCTCGTTCCAAAGTTTTCTTGAGTTGTACATTGAACTCTTCATTACTATCTGGAGTCGGATTGAATCGCTGCAAACAACAGAATTAATTTGTGCAAAAATTAATGCCTTGATACTCATGATATTGTCGTTAAACTAGAAACTTCTGTACCCCGGGTGCCATGCGGTTGTAAGTGAAAGTCATAACCATGATTTGTCGAAGAAAATGAAAGTACTTTTCTCTAAATCCTCCTTCAGGAACGTCGGCATCATGCATTTTGTTAGGGAAGACTTTCTCCCCTCTCCATGCAGAAAGCTGTCGCTATAATGTTATAATTAAAATGACTGAGAAAAACATCTCCGTAATCGCCATTAAAAACTCCAAAAATCATATAACTGTTGAAGTTCAAACAATCATTAATTGAATTGAATCACTGTGTAAAAGGGAATTGCAACAATGTTGAATAATGATATATAATTGGGGCATTGTGCAACCATAACCTGACTCTGTGGGTGGTCTTATACAGAAAACAAAAACGTTCACAATGTAGTGAAAGTACGATACAAACAAATGCTCTCAACATCTGATTGTGTTTTAAAAATATAACATGTTAGTTGGAATTTTCAGTTAAGTTGTATTTACTGGGGTTTCCAATTTCTAACATTTGGTTTTCACTGAACTCTAGCCAACGATAACTTCACTCAGGACTAGAAGTTTCAGTTAAAACTGACTTATGTGATAAGTTGGACTAGACCGTTTGTCACGGGTAAGTGTTTCCGAATACCTTTAAGTGACTGATTCGAATTCATTCATCAGTAGTGTTTGTAAGTCATTAGTGATGTTACAGTGGGAAAGGCATAAAATTTATGCCATACATGTTGCTCCAATTAAAAACACCAATGATCTAGTTCAAATATTTACCTGTTGAATCCTAAAAATTCCAAGAACCCAACTTTGTACCGAGTGAAATCTGCAGTGCTCTCGGGCAACGTATTTTCCAGATTTTGGGTTAAATTTTAAATCCCACTCGTATCCAGAGGGTTCCAAGTCGTCTGCCAGTTTTTGCATAAATTTCACGAGGTTATCTTCGGAGCCCTTTGTACATTTACAAATTTACAATCATTAGACACCTAGTTTTTCCATGTGCTCTTATTTATAAGCGACTCAGATAGGGTCTCACCTCAAGAACGTGAATGTAATAGTATTCATAAACACATAGGACTCCTGTGATGAGCTCATTGTAGGACTGAATGTTAATCACTTCTACAATTTCTTTAGTCCAATCGATAAAGTTGCCCATGTGCTCATCATGACTTCCCAATAGGAACAATCGGTATAAAGGTGATTTCTTGGGCAAGGAAATTTGATGATTGAATTGATACGTAAATACAGAGCATGTCGCATGTATTTAAAAGTTAATAGTTGAAGGACTGATTGAAATGGTTTCTTACATAATTTGATTTGAGGAAATTTGATTGAAGGGCTTCATACAAATTTGGAGGACTGCGAATTTTTTCTGGCATAACTGAATCAGTAACTTCCAGCTCTTGAGTGGGATCTTTATAAGGTTCCGACTCTGCAGTCATGTCAGGACCATAAATTTCCCGTACTGCTGAAGCTCTTTCTTCCGGGCTTATCGGAATAGAAACTGGGTCTACCAGACTTTCGTCCAGATTTAGCCCTCCAATTGACGTGGCCATTTTCACCATATCCAATTTGGAATATTCGGTGGTTTTGAGCCGAGACATTTTCATGAACCTCTCTGCCTCCTCTTTTGCTAATTCTTGAGCTTTCTTTTCTTCTACGCAATTAAAATTTTACCACAGGACACGTTTGAAATGAAATGTCGTTTTGATAGTAGGTTTATGTGTTTCTTTTAATAAAAATTCTTACGATCTTCGTCGTCGTCCGCCAAGTGACTTTCAAACTGATACTCGTCAAATCCATAAGACGACTTTCGCCTACCATCATCTTCTTCTTCAGAGTAAGCTTCAGAGACGCGAGCTTCTCGTGGTTCGGCTTCAGCGTCCGATTCCACGTCGCTGGTGCGACTGGGGCGTTTTTCTTCGACTTGATTATTGTCCATGATTTGTACTATATAATGGTGGTTCTGTTGTTTTATTTTAGATAAGCTGACGTTATTAAAACGCTGCTGCAAATCTGTGTTGTGTGGAGCTTCCGGGATAGCTAACAGTACACAGGTATGCAGCTAAATCTTTTGTGTGCACTGTGAATGTCTCACACGCTAACAGTGTAATAATTATTGGAGATATTCTGACTTCCTGATATTGACTGATATGATTGATATTGATTTTATTGATCAAACCTTACAGTTTCGATGCACCCATAGAGATGCACTGCTGACAAACTGGGACCACTTATCGCAGTGCAAGTGAAGGTGGAACACATCGATCAAACGAGCTGCCATTATCATATGTAAGAGCGTCGTCTATAAATTCTTTTAGTAATGTTTCCTATAAAGAGATTCATTCAAGGACCCAGCTTGCACGAAGAGCCAATTAGTTATGCGGAATCTACTAAACCACGATCTGCAGGAACGTTAAATGGTGAAGAAGCTAGTCAAGCATACGTTGAAATCATAAATCTTCCATCAACGGCAGTTAAAGAAGAGCCATCATCTACATCGTCCTCTTGCTTAGCCAAACAGGCAAATCAACAAGAAGTGAAAGTGGTTCCAGTTCAGAGAAATAAACCCAAGCTGTCAAAATTGATGGCATACTGTGAAGCAAATGAATATGAAAAATTGCAGACAGATTTAGAGGATTTTCAAACTGAAATTGACATTGATTGCACTGACGAGTACGGATGGACGCTTTTGATGTCTGCAAGCTGTGCTGGAGCAACAGAATGTGTTTCAATCTTGTTACAATGTGGAGCGGATTGGACTATTCTTGATAAAAAAGGAATGACTGCCCTTTGTATAGCAAGGAAAAATCATAAATCTGCATGTTGTCAATTGTTGCAAGAATGGTTCCAGTGTTTCGTTGAATATCAGAGAAGGGTTGAAGACAATGACGATGAGCAGAATGAGTTGGAAGCTTCTGCTACATCGAACAGAGAAAGCTCTACGGCCACAGAATATTGTGAATCATGCAAATTTCATTTCCAAAGTTCGAGAGATGCTCATGAAAAATCTATTGCGCATTTAGTTAGTACTGCTCAGTTTGGGAATGATAAAATTCATTTTGGAATTCCCGAATCTAACAAAGGTTTTCAGTTACTGTTGAAAGGTGGATGGGACAAAAGTAGTGGTTTAGGGCCTGATGGACAGGGTCACAAGTTTCCAGTGAAAACTATTCTTAAAAGAGACAAGCTGGGTCTTGGAAATGAAAAGGAGAGAAAGGCTGCTAGAATAACTCATTTTGGTCCTTTTGATTCTGCAGCTGTTGAAGGGCCGTCATCAAGAGTGGAACGAGAAGCGGTTACTCGTAGAAAGGAAACTGCTAAGCAAAGATACAAAGAAAGGAGAAAAGAAATTAAATTTAGAAGGGAATTTTCAGCTCTGTAAATTGTTAAAACTGTTAAAAATGGACACTACCAAAATCGTTACATGTCTGACTGATTTGGAGGAGGTTGCAGAAGATATTCTTACAGATCGTCGGACCATTATTGATCTGGACAGAACGAGAAATGGCAACAGGGAAGCTTTACGCCACCTTCAAAAGCAGGGAGATAAAAAATCTTGGATAGTAATGGGGAATACCTTTTTCAAGTTAGAGACTGAGTCTGTTGAAGACATTCTAAAGAAAGGTACACAATAAAAAAAACTATTTTGAATCATGGAAAACACTTTTTAAACAAAAATGTACTAAACGAAAATTGCTGTCTTAGATCAGGAAAAACTGGACAAAGAAATCAACGATCTTCGTGATAATCTTAAAAAGAAAATGGACAAGATTAAGGATTTGGAAGGAAAGCCAGCTCTGAAAGGATTTAACTTAAAACCATTAAACCGCGATGAAATGTCAGCAATTTACAAAACCATAGGCAAATAATATAAAGTAATAGATATTTTATTCTGCATAAACTTCAAAACATTGTAATTAAACAAAAACAATATAAGACTATGGGTGCTGCAAGTTTAATAAATTTGATTACATTATTCGAATGACTACAAAAATTACAAACAATAGTACTTCCAGCAATATGCTTTGCATTTGCATTGTCGGTAAATCATAGTCATGTAACAATGATCTCTCAAGTCATGGCTTACTCTCGTAGATACGGTCGTGTTGCATAAGCTTTTAAAGATTTCGGGTCATAAAGTTGTCGTATTTTGTTAAACATGTAACGGAAGAAAAATAATAAATTATCATATTCTCCGTTATAATTTTCTGACACAAAGTGCCTATGCAAAATTACAATCATATGATAAACAGCTTCAATAGTTGATAAAAATGTGATGGGATTCCCACGTTGGTAACGCCAGAAGAGAGATTCGATGCCATTTAGTTTGATGCGGGGGAGATCTTTTGGAATAAAAAACAAATAAACGACGGTTAGTGCCAAAAACAAGTACTGAAACTCATGTACGTAATAAATTTATCAAACTTACTGACTATTTTCGGGTCATGACGAATTTTATGAGTCTGGTTCCAAGTAGAATCCACAAAGATAATACGCTCATATGGAAAGATTCCCTGATTCTCCTCTTTAATCCTTTTCATGAAATCCACAGCGTCTTCAGCATCGTCCGAGGGAAATACTAAAATAGCCTAAATCCCAAACCAAATTTACATCACATGCTTTCCATCTATTACAAATTGTAATTTACAATATAGAACAATTATTGAATACTGAATTAGCAAGTTTTACTTTCTGGGTGTCCGGTAACTCTGGATAAGTGTAAATGTGGAAATCTTGTGGTGCTAAAATACATCCATGAGTAGCAGTACTCTTTCCATCGATTTCTAAGGGGTGCTTAATTATATCGATCTTGATCGGAAGCTATGTGATAAAAAAAACCCAGACAAAATATTCATTACTTATCAAAACTGCCTAAGAGACCATTAAAAAATTAGCAGCGTCAAAGTTCATACCTTCACATCAGGTAACTTGCCTACAAGGCATGGCATGGGGACGAAGCATGTATAACAGAAAAACTTTCGAGACTTGCAACATTCTGGGCATTGCGTGCGTCCTTCCACCTCATCCAAAAAAGCATTGTCAGCTATTTTATAATCTTTAAACGCGTCCAGTTTGTTAATTCCTTCGTTGAGCTTTCTGTTCCCGACTTGAAAAGTTTCCTCCATGATGAATGATTAGATTAATTAAAGTTTTAATCAACACTGTATACTTCACTTCTGCTGATATTTCTATTTGTACGTAATGGTCACTCGCATTTAAACTGAAATAAAATACAAAAAAATGCATTAATACCGAGCAACCATACCATACTACGTATAAATTCTAAATGAAGTTCAGTTCGAGATGAGCATATTTTGAATATTTGGTGAATCCTATTATTCAATCAATAGGCAATATTGATGCTATGCAAAAATACATTTATACAGAAAATATCTCATATTGGCATTGGTTTACATTTGTTTATTCCACAATCTTTAAATATTACATAGTAAGGCTTCTTGTACATATTATATACGTAATACACGTTTCTTGACAAATTAACATTTCAAGAAGAGCAACGTTATACTTAAATTATAAGTCTTTCAAGTTTTTAACTATATAATTGAACCTTATTTATGTGTATTTTTGTAGTGAACCGGAATTGACTTGACTATTTAAATAGTGAGACTGAGTGAGAAGTAATGCAATGTAGAGTTAATTATCTACACAGCCCGATTGACTAATTGATTACGATTTACATAACCAACCGTTTAATTAAGGATTTCGACAACAAAACCATTTGGTAAATAGCGAACCAAAACCGAATCCCCACCAACAATTTGTTTTGTGTTTATGTCAATTCTTTATCTTACTTTTACAGCAGTACTGCTGATGAACGATAGGTACTTCACTTCATGATAATTAAAGTATTACTGAGGTAAATACAGAAAATGAGCCCACGAGCAGCAACCCTCGTTTCTTACGTGAACCTAAATGTGTCTTAACACCATCATTAATCATACTTGCTACTAAAAGCCTATATAATATCTAAGTATGTTGGCTAGGTTGTACTAAAAGAGCTACTCAAACAATCAGAAGCATAATTTGACCAAAGATTTTGTCTGAGTTTACGAGCGAATGGATCTCCATCGATTATCACTAATGTGTATTATGAACCAACTTATCACTAAAAGTTAAAGGCTAGTAAGAGTTGTTACCTGCAAATGTAGTGAAAGTGAAGCATTTAAATATTAATGCTATACTACTAAATGATTCAAACTGTTTAACATTTACGTAACTAGAATTGCTAGATGTTCAGCCACATTGTTGTGGCGCTATGTTGCTGCACAAAATGTGCAGCGCATCTATTGTGGTATATTTTTTTCAAAATATTATTTCATTGAACCTAGTTCATCCATCAATTTATGCAAAAAATATTTATTTTAGACTATATCAATATAGACAAAGCTTCAGCAGCTTAAGTAACAATTACTAGCCTTAAACTCTTATTTGAATAACAACTTTTGAACTATTGACGTAAACACTTTAATGATGATTGCCAGACCGGAAGAGCCAACTAACAGCTTTAAAAGCAACATACAACAGTCCCATCATAACCATATACCGCTCTCGTTCTTTTCGATCAGTGGTATCTTCTTCTAATGCAAGTACTCGGCGATTCATGCGACTCAATTGCTCTCTTAAATGAACAATCTCTTCATTCATATCTCCTTGATTCAAGAGAGTCGTGTCCATTTTGCTTCTAAAATACAACAGAACCAAAGAATTTAGCCAACTACCCAATATGATCAAGAGACAATAAGAAACAAAAAATAGGATAGTACTTAGAAACACTAACATAAAATATAATATATATATTCTACATACTTTCTTGACAAATTGTTGCGTTCTTGATAAAGCATAACTGCCCCGTTTGGCATAACATCATTTCCGAATCTAGCCCGATCATTCTCCACGATTAAAGTTTCATCATTATCTTCAGGGTCTGTTGACATGTACGACTCAGGGCGAGAGTTAAGCAAGGTAATTTGTCTTGGAGGTGTCTACAAAAATACAGAAGCAATCATATTAACACAAGCCTAGATAACTAGATTTCTCGTATATCACAATAAAAAACAACACAAAGAAGAGAAATAAAATGGATCGACAAAAAGGCGTCATTTCGTACCTGTATTCGAATTGTTTCAGGGTCAGGAGGCATTGGCATTGATGTAGATTCCAATTGAAGCTCTCGGGGCAAAGCTTTAGTTCCTCGATGCTGATCCTGGCCTATTCAAACCAACAACAAAAAATTAATCTTAGTCAGTTCTAGGAGTCATATTAACCTATGATTTTACTGTCGATTGCAGATATTATTATTTATAAATACTTACCAGTTACAATAATTCTGTCAGGAACCTGCATTGAATTTCTATCAGATGATGATCCAAGGGAGGACCGACCCCAACCCGAATTATAAGAATCATTGCTTTCACCGTTGTCACCTTAATACAAAGATTTACTACATGTATGATGGAATTGAAATAGATACGTTTACGTAATTATATACATAATTACTGGTAATGCTTCCTACATCTTCTCACACCTTCTTTAATGCAATCAACTATCTATCATGTACAAAGAAAGCTACATTAAAAATGGATGATTATGATCCTCTGGTGAAACGTTACGTCATAAATTCCTTACTGTATATATGAAGCGTAAAATATCCGTTAATTAGTTTGTAAATTGGTCAACTGTCAATGGTAAATATATGCAAACCAATTTAGCAATATAATATGCTCACCTCAAACTACTCTTTTTAGATAACATAATAACTGTAACTTTACCAAATATTTACACGATTGTCCAACTTACCAGCAACCATAATTCTACGAGGCACACGCATTTTATTCGAGATTTCCGCAGTGAAACTAGGATCCGCAGCAGTTCCAACAAAGTTTAAATCAGAACCACTTCCAAATCTCATGGGAGATGAGTCAGCACTGCTTGACATGATGCTCAATGTTTGACACTTTTCTTTGAGTCGAATGTTAAGTTAATCTTGGAGAAAAATTTGCACTTCCGTATTCTTTTCCTAACGTAAAAGTGTGTTTGCTTTCACTACAATAATGATTCGTCTGATAGTCTAGCTGAGTTCGGGTTACCAAACTGCACTGGACTGGATCACTAGTGATTAACTAAATATCCACAACAGTTATTAGGCAAAGCCAAGAGAGAGTACAGCTGAAGCTGAGGCAATGTCAACTACCAGCAGCAGCAAATTTACATACACTACAACTACAAACTCCTCCTTTGACTAGCGTATATGTTTTGTTTTAACTGTGTTCACACAGGGAGAAGAAGGACGCGCTTGGTTTAACTTTTTCCTGCAATAAAGTTTGCCAAGAAAATGTGAATGAAATGCACTATCACTTGCAGAATCAATGCACCGCACGTTTCACATGCTTTTTGTGTTCTAAAACAATCCAGTTGACTCGTTCTGTTCTAAACAATTATTATTAACCACAAGTTGCTAGCTAACCACAACTCGTACGACTTGGTCACATCAGCAGTCATGCATACTGACCTGTCACTAGACGTAAAAATGTTTTTATCTAAAATATGCACTTAAAGTTGGAAACACGACTATTATTTGCGTGTGCACTTGGAATTTCTATTGATCCTGGAAAATATATTTGTTCGTTCGTCCTTGTGGTGTTGCAAAATCATGTCATGATCCACAACAAATTTTTTTTATATATATACCAGACAAGGCTCTGGACTGGCTGGAGATCTTTCCTCCTACTTTCTTTTTCAACACGATATGTACTGTTTAGGTAGAAAATACCACACCATTTTTCTCGATCCCGGTCGGAACGATCATGGACTTTCAGTTTTTGGAGAACTTTTGGGGAAATTCGCTAGCTGACGAACAAAAGGAAAGACCATACATTTTGTTGAAGCTATATGAAGCGTTTTCGCTTATGTATGCATATATGCCTTCAGCAGCACTTTTTTGTGCTTATAGACTTAGGTATAAAGTGGAATATCCCTATCCTTCTATTTTATCATGAGAAGTTACTGATCGTGAGTTCGATCGTGGGTTCACTTCATGCACCTTACCACAAAGGCAGAAAAGAAGTTAGTCATAAAAAGGACAGATGCCGTTTTTGACTCTAGTGGGGCAATGATGGGATGAAATGTATGGATTTCTAGGCTATACCTCCGTTCTTATCTGAACAGTTTGACTTTGGCTTTCTCTCTATTCCTATTCTTAATTGTTCATGTTTTGGCTTGACTTGATATCATGACAAGTGTCCAAGCTCTGCAACCAAATTCTGTATCACATATCAATATCCGGCCGGATTCGCATTTCATGTATCGAATCGAAATTAAAATCATTCTGTTACATTGTAATGGATGAATTTACCTCAGGTAAAAAGCAGATTTTAAGTTGGCAGGATAGTATAAATAAAACTGGGGCCTTTGTCGCCTCCCATCCATGAATAAATGGAGACTCCGTTATAGGTAAGAAAGAATTTCAATCCAAAAATATAATGTGTATTACTTCCCCCCATTTATTCCTTCCGTTTCGCTTAGCATTTAGCATTTGCATGCATATAAACCGAACTTCGGTTTAGTTTGGTTTGGTATCAATTCCTTTTTTCATTCCCTTTCAATTTTTTCATGCAGTAGAGTAGCCATTACCCTTTTTAAACATTTTGATGAACCTCTAGTGCAAAATGGAGTATGTAGACGATTTCAATGCGTATTTTTATGTCAAATACTTTAAACATTCTGTGATGATTTATAAAAAAAACATTCAACATGCATTTCTCGATTTCTCTGTTCTGCATGTGCAGGAATTGCATCGCATTGCAGGAATACACTCAAAACTTTTTTATAATGTACATCATAGTGAAGTCACAATCTGTCCTTGTTCCGTAGATTTTTTATAGACAGAGAAGTTATAAAGTGCAACTTGTGTTGTGGATGCAAATGCATAGGATGGTGAAGCGACAGGAATAGAAATCACCCATCACATCTCAACCTACGTAAACCAAAACAATTTCCATTTGCAAAGGATATTCGTATCCTTCTGCTTTTATATGTTGGTGTTGGTGTACATATAACAGACCCACTCGTCTCATAAAAACATGATCCTAATCACAACAACATTCTACAAGTGGTAGCGATACGGTACGGTACACAACAGATGTATGTTTTTTCAAGTTGTTGTTACGATTGTTGTGTAATTTTAATGCTCATTGTTTGACGATATTACATTGTTCTTAACTTACTATTAATATTTAAGAGTTAAACTTCACAGAGACCTACATTTTATGTCATAATCAGTTAGGGAGCTCCTGCCGTTTTGAGTATGAAAAGGAGATTGCGGAGGTGGTAACAAAAATGTTTTTTAATTTGGAAACAGCTGAGTTACAGTGTTTTTAGCTTGGATTTCGATATTTAAACTTGTTTCCAGCTCTGTTGTGTCGTCTCTTTGTGTGCTTTTAGTTCAGCTTTAAATAATTTTGTTCAGTACCTTTAGCCGTCAAAAAGTAAAGGTTGGTTTCGTCTAGTGCAATACAGATAGTTAATCATTCTCCTTTGAAAAGTTAAGTTTGTTCTACCTTTTAAAACCTGTTCACAAAAAGTCGCAATTGCATGGAAGTCTACTTACAAAATACTATGCCATAATTAAATCTAAATGCTTGAGGATTGAGGATCACAGAACGTCTCCACTCGACCTCTTGTTACACTCACGTCACAAAACACAAAATGATATGAACCGACCTGTCAAAACTTTCTCCAAGCACCGAAATACTCTTCATGTGTTCTCCTTACTCGGAAGCCGGAACTTAATGGTGAGTTTGAATTTGCAGATACGAATTTATTTTCCAAAAGCAATGTGGGTAAACTTAATTTAAAAGCTGCATTGACGTTGGAAAACACGCCACAATGTCATGAATTCATGATTGGTACTTGTCATTACAACGATGAATGTTGGATTCCTTCGAACATGTCGGGTTTTTAGGAACGTATAGTAAAACATACGAATTCCCGTAATGAGTATTCTGACAGAGTTTGAAACGAGCGAATATGATGATATTTATATTGCCACATTTCAAGAGAAAGTCTTCCGTGTTATTTGTACTCTTCTCTGAGTAATAATCTATGATGATTACATGTACGATACAGATTGAGATATAAATGAAATTAATATGAAAGTAAAATGCTTCACGTTCTTCTTGTAATTGAGCTAAGCATCACATTTCTTGATTCTTGATCATAAATGACAAACAATCACAGCATTTCCTGTCGATTGGTTGGTGACAACAGTGGCCAAGTATAATATGGCATCTCTATCTTGTCTTCATAAAACCTCGTATCGTTTTATATGTATATGTTATATTATATTGCCGATAACGCTACGCTAAAATACGTGCAGACCGGTCTTTGGGTGGCTTTGCTAGTTTAGGAACTCGCCAAATACGACCAATGGCCATAGTTCAGTTGTTTAATAACCGTGCGTAGATCTGCTGAAAGAGGTGATGTCCATAATTGGTCAAGTCATTTCTTTGCAAATAAATCTCATCGTTCAAAACGCTATCCCAAGCTCATGAATATATAGTATGAAAATGAAAAAATGGAATTCTAATGAATGATTGAACTGATGACATAGACATAGACATGGCTTCTTCCAAATGCAATACTTTTCTAAACTTTTCAAAAGTCAGATGAATGTATATGGTCGTATTTGTATCCAATGTTAGTTATGATAATGAAATGTAACAGGAGGGTTTATTTTTTGCTCACGCTAAAAACGGTGACAGTGACAATGAACCAGCGTCAACCATTCATTCAACTTTATGTACGCTTGCGGATCACAATAAAAATGTGTAGGATTGCCAATTTCAGAATAGAAGGAAATGGTTGAGCAAAGATATCTCATAGGGTCTAAAATACTCTGTAAATTAAAACCGAGCTATTTTCTCTTTTGCCTTGCCATTATCCACTGTTAGTATTGCAGTTCTTTCAGGTGTTACGGAATGGTTTTTGAATGCATACGTCTGCAATAAAAAAGTAGCTTTCAGTCAGTAGCTACGAAAAGCCATCAATTCATAAAAGGGTAGGATACTATTATGACGGAGAGCGAATGAGTACCCACTGCGTGCCGAATCTAGTTTAGACATTTTTTTAATTTATATATTTTGAATGCGATTCAAAAGCATAAAAATCCATATATTATCACCCTCGGTAGATTCCCATCGCATCTCATTTTCGTTACAATCATAAACTCAGAGCTCTATAGTTTCATGCGTCGTTGGGCACTCTTTTACTGTTGTTTGCTTGAGTTGTTTGTGTACACACATTATTATGAATGATAAGGAAAAACAACATTGCATTGCAAATTGCAAAAATTGTGTGCACCGGGTTTTCTCTGATGAAATGAAATGGCCATGGCCAACTACCGCAATAAACACTGAACCATGTAAAGTGTAAATATGTAGTTAATTTAACGCAAATTGAGTCCCATTCACCATTCTCAATTCTTCTTGCCAGGAAAATTCATTCAGAAATCATAATAGCGTGCCATTGAACGTTATCTTCAAAGACCGACCGATGTATCCCAACTGAATTAACAATAGTGTTGTGTGATTTCACGCAACTACTGTATTATTGGGCGCGTGCATGATATTAGAAGTTATATTAGTTGATTGTACAGACATGAGTTTTAAGAAACTGTTTGGGAAGAATAGAAATAGGAGGAGCTTTTAGTGATAATGATATAGATGTACCTACCTAAATAAAGGTACATTTTGTGCATTTTACGGGTATCTATCGGTACATTTAATGCACAGGTGTGCGGATCGAAGCGAACTTTAAAACCATTTAATGATCCCTCACTCAAGATAGGATAAGATTGAGAAATGAATTGACTAATTTTTTTAGTTGCGCATAATAGTTTTGTAGTTTAGGAGGTAAATTCGGTGCAGACAGGATATCTCAGAATTTGCTTCTGATGCCATACTCGGCTGCAGACAGTTTCAGATCATCTTTGCAGACATCTTTCTTTAAAGTGTGTGTTTTCACTGTTGACTGTGTCTCTTGGTTTTCATTGTGGTTGCGGTTGGAAGTAAATCAAATAGCTATTTGTACTGTATTGTTATGCATAATCGGCATAAAAGAATAGAAACGAAAGTTTATCTGTCGAATAGAAACAAATACTAAGTTTTGGCAAAAGTGCAGAAAAGTGAGGAAAAAGTTTCAACTAATTACAGTACATACACTATTTCCGTCGAAATTTATATCAGGTACCATCAGTTGGAGATTTTAGAATTTGAACACTTTATACTACTCCTTTTCATCTTTAACATTTACATTTAGTAAAAATTCTCGTCCAGAAATCATAGTGAAGCGATAGTGTAAAATTATACGAAGAAATTGAAACACAGCACATGGACGGAAATGGAAATCAAGCCGAGTCTAAAATGATCTGATGAGTCATGAGTCATTCATCTATTCTAACCATCTCATACGTTAAGTTTCTTTGAAGATGCATCCATAAACTTTCCCATTAAATAGTATTATTCAAAAGTGTCACATTACTGCTACTTTGTACTTGTCTCCCACCTACGCTACTCAAAGCATCACACCTGCAAACCACGGCTGGACGAAATTTGCGAACATTGAAGTTCAGTGATAAAACACGATACGAATGCTTTACACATCTTACCCTTTTATAATGACATGAACATACCAACTTTGTAAACATTTTAGTACAAGTAAATTATTACATTTACATTTTACATGCAGTATGCAGTACACACAGATGCAAACTTTTATGAAGCGTAGACTATAAGAATTTTCATATGTGTACATTTCTATATTCAGTAATAAAAATAGTACAATACAATGCAATAAAAGTTGCTTTACTTGTGTTTTATGTATTTCTAGTATTAGTATTATGGTAGGCACTTCAACTTACACAATTTCTATTAATTGGCCGTTCGTTTGTTCTGAAGTTGCAAGTGACATTGTAATATATGAATTTCCTCCTTTGTTCTTGCAATAATGGGAAGATTTTATGAACTTGAGCAATAATGTATAGAGTATATGTATGCGCGTTGTGCGTACTCTGAAGTCTCATCAACCATCAATCAACTCAACCCTCTTTCAGCAGTTAACTACTCAGAAAAATAGAAATATCTGCTACGATCTATTTAAAAAGAGTTGCGTATTTAATATTAAAAAATGACTGCACGTCTGTCGTCGTCGGCATTTTGAGCTATGATTATTTTGTAACATCAACGTGCAGTGTAACCTGAGAATTAACAGACAGTTTAATTGCTCTTGATTTACAGATAAAAAAGAAGCCAATTGTTCAGCTTAGTTGCAGCTGGCATTTCATTGTAACTTTACGTATGATCATTTCTACGAACGCGAATCAAGTTAAATGCCTCTGAAAATACTCAAAAGAACAAGCAAGCAGTACAATGTCGTCTCAAAATCTACTTTCGTTATCTCGGTGGAGCTGCTGGATAACGGCATTATGGAGTGCACTTTGGATGCAGACAGCACTGGGAGGGATTGCCTCCTCAATATTTCCCAACGGTTAGGGCTTCACCAGGTAAATAAGAGCAAAGGGCAACCTACCGAATATGACAAACTATATAGTATTGACCTTTTGCACTAATTAATTGGAAACGTCCATATTTTTATTTAGCCTGAATTTTTTGGTCTGCGATACATCAGCAGAGGTGTTCCACCAAGGCAGCGATGGGTTGAATTGGATAAGCCATTAAAGAAACAATTGGAAAAGAATGCTCAAGATTCTCAACTCAGTTTAGGCGTGATATTTTACGTTTCTGATGTGACAGTTCTTAAAGATGAAATGACAAGGTAAGTATTATAACCACTTTGCCATAGTTTATGTAAGAAAGATTGCTAAATGTTATGCACTATTTTATGATTGTTTGCATTGTAATTTGTGTTTTTATGTTCATTGTAGGTATCATTATTTCTTGCAACTCAAAAGTGATATTATCGATGGAAAGTTGAACTGCAACATTGAGCAGGCGATCTCACTGGCAGCTTATAGTTTACAAGCTGAGTTTGGTGATTACGATCCGGAACGGCATACTGTGGAATACTTGAGAGATTTTGCCATTTTACCAAAGGTTAGTTAGTGCTTTTAATTTGCCAAGTACATGTCAGTATTGTGCTATTTTTGTGATTTTTGTATGTACTACAATTGTGAACTTTTATTACTCTAAAGGATCTCACATCAGGACAGAAGTTTCCAGATATCAATATCGATGTGCTATATGAAGCTGTCGCACGCCAATATGGCAGCTTAATTGGGTTTCCTCCTCCGCTTAGTGAGATTTACTATATTATGGTGGCTCAGCAGCTAGATGGTTACGGACAGGAGGCGTACCCAGCCAAAGATGATAGTGGAAATGATGTTTTGATATGTGTATCTGCTAATGGTTTAGTGATAAGGCGAAGAGATTGGACGCACATCGCTGCGTTTAGGTAATATTTCTTGGCATCAGTTTTGAGAAACTGAAAGTGTTTATGACTTACGTTTTGTATAATTTGGTGCACATGAGCATGAATTTTTCATACCAACTTTCGTGATTAATAATTGGACTCAATAATAATGTTTCTTATTTAGATGGACAGATGTAAAGTCAATTGTGGGGCACAAACGCTCGTTTGTAATTGAGACAGTTCAGTCACAACGACCTGTGCAGTTTCAATTTTCCGATGCAGAGGTTGCAAAGTACGTGCGGAAAATGTGTATTCTACAAGAAAAGTTTTTCAAGGATCATATTGCATCGTGTTCTGAAAACATGAGAACAGTTTCTAATGGCACATACACGATAACACAGCCCGATACTATGGTATGTTTTCATTACATATATAAGTATTATTCAGTTTAAAACCAACACACTCGCAGCTGTATGAATATCATAATTGCTATCTAAATGACCTTTTTGGTGGATCGTTAAATGGCTGGAGCTATAAACCTCATTTTCTTGAAGCGGTAACAAATTTCCATTTCACCACTTTGTTTTTGTAGGAAGGTGCACAACCATCATCATCAGCAGCGTCGAGCCAAATGGTAGGACTGCGAGCAACACCGGATCTTATTGCACCAAGCCTAGCTCGTAGCGTAGCTGGCAGCCAGTACTCACTGAACAGCAGTGCTGTTAACTCAAACTTACTCAATGGGAGAAATCTGAGCTCATCCGGACTTAACTTACATTTACTTCAGCAGCAACTTCACCAAACTCAAGCAGCGATTGCGGCCACTAATAGTCATTGTGTGAATCCTTCGCTTCAAGAGTTGTCAGCTGCATGTGGTGGTACAAGTAGCAATCTTGTGCACAATGGTTCAATAGGGACCGTAAGCAGTCTTGCAGAAACTTCAATTGTTAATGCCATTCATTCTGCTCACTTACCAAACGTTGCAAGCAGCAGCTTGACCAACGTGGGCTCGCTCCCGTTACAAATTAACGTTGCCAATAATGTGGATCATGGACAGCTGAAAGCTTTGCTACCAGCCTATCGACAGGCGCCTGATTACAACACTGCTGTTCAGATCAAATACGGAGGACCCGTAATTCAATCTTTACCTGTTGGAGACGCTTCACAAGAAGCCTTGTATGAAAACCAAAGGAAAGTTTCTATTGATGTGAGTACATTTTAAATTCATGTTCTGTGATTGTGTGAACCTAGTAGATCTAGAAAAAACTAAATTCTCTAAAAGTGCAGCGGTGTAAAAAAAAAAGCTGAATTGTTATGTTTTGTACTCAACAGCAAGATGAGCCAATTTATCAAAATGAAATAGTGTCACAAATTCATTCTTTAGAATTGAGAGATTCCCAAATATCCAGGTAAGTTTATAGTTTTAATTAGTAAATTTTCTTAAATCTTTTATGAAATTCTCATGAGCATTGTTGTAATTTTAAGTGCTCCCGAGCCAGTTGTTGCCGTGCCTAATGCATCTCCTCCAGAAGAAAACGTTTACATATTCAAGCCTCCACCACCCTACCCTGGAAATGGGGCTAGTGGCAGCTCCTCTTCTTCAAATTTAGACATATCAAAGAAACATGTCTCGTCGGAAAATACACCTGGACTAACAAAAGATCATAGTCACAGTCAATCTATAAAAATGGGAACTTCATTATCTCGTGTTCCCCCATCAGACATGCAAGCTGTGAAGTCTGTTTCGGCAGTGTCTATTGTAAGTGCTGAAGTTCATAAAGCTCCACTTGGAAGAGACACAAACTGTTCCAGCATGGAAAATACTTCCTCAGTGTCAATCAGTGCTAAATCAACTTCATCCCTTCCCAAAACAAACGGTTTATTGAAGGAAGGCAATGGAATGCGAAAGTCAAGTGCAAATGTAGTGCAAAACGAAAACAAGGTTTGTGTTTTAACTAATATATTGGGGATCTGCTGTGTTACGTGGATCTGTTATTATTTAGTTAATACGTATTTTTACAATAATTAAATTATTAGCCTGGACATTTATTTGGAAAGCCGATAGATCCAAACATTCTCCGTGAGTTTCAAGCAATTCCAAAAGTTAAAAGCAATGCAAATTTTGCAACTGCTCTGAGAAGAGAAAATGCGAAACGGAACAGGTAATAATGAAAGACACAATTATTATGCTAACGATCATTATTCTCGAGATGTGATAAATAACGCAATGATTTTATGTCGACCTATGTGATCACATAGGTGTCCCGAAGTCTTGCCATATGAAGATAATACAGTACGCTTGCATCCAACAAGGGCTAATCCACTAGGATTTGTAAATGCGTCTCCTTTAATGGTACGCCACTTCGTTGTCACTATACTTGTCATAAATTTTGGCTTAGCGTGATAAAACGGTGGCAATCAAAATGTGCATTTGTTATTTTAATTAGGCCCACATCAGTGGACGGGATTGGAAATACATGGTCGGGCAAATACCACTCCCTGGTAATGCACCTGCTGTGTGGCAGTTAATCTGGGAAGCTAACATCAAGATTATTGCTGTGTTGGAGAGAGATTCAAGTGCTTTGTTTTATCCTGAAAATGGCTCTTCAATTCCGTTGAATGATGTAAAAATATGTCTACAATTATTCTGTTAATTTAAAAATGTTTAAGTTTGTACTTTTGTACTGACAAAAATCAACTTTTTAATCGCAATATTTTTCCTGACAGTTCCAAGTTGTGGAAAGCAAAGCTGAAAGACGAGGAAGTGCAAGTATTGCTCGAGAGTATAATTTGGTTTATCTTCCCAAGAAGAAGCAGAGAAAAGTTTGGATTTTGCCATATGAGGATGAGTGGAAGGATGATGTACCCGTACATACCGAACATTTCCTTTGTAAGTTAACTAAACATTCAAGGATTCAACCAATTCTGGTTGAAGGCTAGTTAGGCTTTTAATTCTTTAATGTGTTGTATTTCATCAGGTTTTTTGGAGGAAGTAAACTCAATTCAGCGCAAACTGAATGACACGTCTCCATTGTTGGTTCTCTGTGGAACAGGTGCTGGTAGAAGTGGAGTGCTAATACTGGCTGACTTACTTTTACACGCTGCTGATTCAGGACATGTAAGTCAAGCCATATAACTATTTATGGATTCATTTATAAGTAAAATATGTGTGCTCATTATGGCCATACTTGAAATTATCATGTAGAAACTCCGATGTGACACGCTCTTGAACGAGTTGAGAACCCAACGCATGGCTCTTGTTTCAACTCCGTCCCAATATGCCTTCGTACTTCATACTCTTGCAGAATACTTGGCGAGGTCACGTCTGATATAAGTAACTGGTCGACTGACTAAATTAATAATCTTCCGCCTCGGAACAATCAATCCCTAATCTCAGATTCAATACTTATTTTTAACTTTTAACGTGTGGAATATTGAATATTTAACGGAATACAATCATCCATGTGCTTTACAATTTAGAATGTATGATGTATGTAAGTAATATTTTTTAAAAATTGGTTGTAATCTGAAGGTGATACTGTGTGTAAATGTGAAATGCCTACTTTTTTAAAAAGAAAGGTGGGAGCTAGTGTACCTTTCACGATAACTTTTAATAGAATATAGTATAGAATGAAAATATTTTATCTTATTAGTAATTTTTTTTAGTTTTTAAGGAATAGTCGTATATTTTTAAATAGATACTATTTTGAGAATCAAAATCTATATTTTGATTGAAAGATTTTATGAAATGTTTTAATCTGATGCTATTTACTGAACTGAGGTTGTTTAAATCAGAGTGAGATTTTATATGCGCGTGTAATATATATTCCCTCAATGTTTTTAAAATACTTGTAAGGTCTGTTATCCATTTTGGAATGATTCTGTTCAATCCAGTAGTTCTGAATACATTTTATAAATAGATGAGTATTGTAATCTCAATAATAACAAATGGAACAATCAAGCAATAAATAAAGACATTAATGCTTAATAAATTGAAAAAAGGTTGTTTTATATCGGGATGGGATGTTTATTTTACTTATGGTAAAACGATGAGCAAAATGATAACGTAAAAGTATAAAGTTTTTACAGAATGACAAGATTATATTATAATACAAAACGTAATGTAACATTACAGGTGATGCATGTTCCTATCCTAAAACGTAGATGGTCGGTATATCTATGTTATTCTTCACTCAACTAGTTTTTCTTCTTTGACTTGGACGTCTGTAAACGACGGTCTGAATCGCCACCACCACCACCTCCAAAGAATGACGTAAGCATTTCAGACATTTCCGGCATTTCATACTTGGGCAGTTGAACCTGTTCCATTTCTCGTCTTGTCTCTGGGTCGGACATCATTTTTGGTAGAATCACAATCAGGATCAATGGCAAAACCATCATGAGAACCATTGGTGACATCAAAACATCAGCAATACGCCATTGCTCCCTCGGAATAAAATATCTGTAAGCGCCCAGCGAATTCAGTCGCAGAGGATACGGTAAATGGGTAACTAAAGCAGGCTGAATGTAGTTGACCTTCCTTGCCCTCAGCTTTCCCTTGCTGGTAATATCAATTCGAGCAGCTTCATAGTTGAATTGTGGGTTCATTACTTCCACCACAAATGATCCAGAAGGAACCCCATATATCACGAATGTCCCATCCTCTCGTAAAAGTCCAACGTGCTCACCTCCGTTAACTACCACTTGAGTTTGAGTCAACCACTCGTTGGTTGCCTTCTTATCCGGAGGATTCACTTTCCCTTCGATGGTATGCCAATTTTTTGAAGAATCTCCCTTACTTTCATAGATGGATGAGCTTTCCCCCGACACATATTCTTCCTTTGATGATACTGATGGTGACCTACCCAACGGGGGTTGGTGCTGCTGTTGTTGTTGCTGTGCTAAGGCGGAATGACATATTAGAGCGTGGAATATTGCTACTGTCAATATTGATAACCGCGAAACCATCCTGATTTGTTAAGTAGATCGACTATCCTCCCAGGTCCTGAAATAACAAAGTTTTAAATATTATGAATTGAGGATCGTATTTGTTGTTAATAAGCAATATTTATTTCATCTCCAATGAAGACAAAAGCAACCATTGATAAGTGGGCTCAATCATCCAACCACAACTGCAAATTAGTAATTTAATTATTACATTTAATTTTTTGGGTTGAACCCAGCTGTTCACTCACCTGTTTTCTTCACGTCCCCTTCACTCACAAGTTTTAGGAAACCTCACTTAAAACCTAATTATTCCAAATATTTCGTTCGATAACCATTCCAATTAGCAAACCAAATGTAACAACAAATACCGAAGATTATACGATTTATCAACTGTTTTAGGTAGCTAGAAAATCATCCTTGATAATATACGTAGTTCAATGGTTTGATTTGCTTATGATTATGTGTTTTTCAATTGGGACTATCCTTTCACGTTTTTCCCGGTGGGAGGTCCACTCTATGCAAGCAACTTTTGTTATACAAAAATATGAAAGAAAAGAACGCTCATTCACTCAAGCGATTGCAACAAAGAAAAAAATATTCCTATTCGATTTTCTTTAATTTATTCGGTAGTACTTATTGGGCTGAGTTAAGAATGCAAAAATACAAGTATCTCTACCAAAATAGTATGTGTTTTTACAGTTTCACCAAAGCACTCACCACAGAGTCCTTGATCTGCTGGTAAATGTTTTCCAACTGTGTTTTCTGAGCGTCAATGAACGTCACCCTTTCGAGCTTCTTCACTTCCTCCCAACGGCTGGCATACGAGGGCCAGACACAAGTTTCGAAAAACTGTGGAGGCGGTTGCGGCTCGTAGACGCGTTCTTGACGTCGTGCCCGACATTCATCCTTATCGAGAGTCAAGAAGAACTTGAGATTGCAGATCTTATCTAGGACTTCCCGATTGAAGATTATATGCCCTTCCAGAATGGTTAGCTGAATGTGGGAGAAATGGTAAGAGTAATTTTTCACTTCCGCCTCATCAGGTAAATGAGTTTGAACGAAGGTGGAGTTTTGAAAAAATGGGGAATCTGTTGAAGGATTGAATAATTTATTTGTTGCTTTAATTTGCTTGAGGATCTCCAAAAAACTGTTGTTGGTCACTCAATCAAAAATAATCATCTTGCCTTTTGTTACTTTGCACCCAAGGAGGACATCATTGACGTCACGCTCCAATCTCTGAAAGTCGATGGCAGTGTCCAGTTCCCAGTTGAAGTAGTTTATTTCTGGGATATACACATGAAATTGAGGATTGTCTGGGTGAAAGTAGGCATCTTGATAAATCACATTTGCCCACGGAAATGTCGCCTTTAGTAGTTTGCTCACGGTAGTTTTCCCACCACTGCAATTATATAATCTTTAATGAATAATGCTACCGACAAAATCATCAACATTTAGAGCATGAATTATTATAACTTTATAGTTTTTAGTTCATTAGGTTAAATTAGAAACGATGATGATGAGCTCTGTATTGAGACTTTGCAAAACTACGTACCAAGTTGCCCCAGATATCCCTACGATCAGACGCTTAGGTTGTTGAAGCTGAAACTCACGGATATTTACTTCGACCAGAGACTCCATAATTATGCTGATTTGTGACCTATTAATGGCTTAAATACATTTCGTGCATCATCACTATTTGTAAAGAAAGTCAAGAAAAAAGTAACACAACCCTATAGGATACTTCCCCTATAGTTCAGTCTGCTCAAATAACTTTCACCTCATTCATATCAACGTTAATTTCGGTCGCAATGTAAAACATAAATATATTGTACACTTTGGAAAACCTTATCTTTAATGGAACCTGTAGCTGGAGATTTCAGCTCATTTTCGAGTGCTGGAATCGAAAAATAGTAATAGGAACTCTTGAATCTGATTGTGGGGTTATTCGTATAATTTTGAGTATTGGAAAGAAAGTTGGGATTTCAATTCATATTTGAAGTAAAATTTAATGAAATAGCTGTTTTTTACAAACCTGGTTACGCAATGAGTGATGAGGATGTGTTGAAGGAAGATGTTCAGAACACTGTTCACCACAAAAAGCTAAGGTTGATCTTTGATTACTTTATGTCCATTGGGCGTTAAGATGTAGAACAAAAACTCTTCAACTTCCAATTCGTGTGAGCATGTGTCTACTAAATAATGCATGTTATTTATATACACATGTACTAATATGCATTAGATTATTGATACGGAATCAGTCATTTCACCACGAGTTTGGCTGAAAGCTTCAGCGTATTTACCAGTATTACAGACAGGTAGCACTATATAGCTATTGACTTTGTGAAGCTTCTTGTTCTTCTGCAAAGAGGAAATTCGAACATTTGTATAGTATGTATGTACATATGAGATGCAAAGGATGAGAATCAGTCAGACCACAAGATCTTTTACGCTTTGCTTGTTACATACTAGCATCTATGTGGCAACGTGGAGTAGGAGGTATAGGTTTGCAAATTGCATCAGAAATTATAATGCAACCCTGTTTTGTATTTGTGAGAGAATCGAGAACATACTATATGGATAACGGTGATAGAAGAAAACGTTTCTAAACGTTTTGGAGAATCCGCTTCTAGCAAGCAGACCAGTAAAAAACTGAGGTGCTGAACATATCCGATGGAGATGTGTTGATCACAATGATGCTATTTTGTGTCCACTGAAAGGAGTTTCGGCTCAGCTCGGCTTATTGACTCGCCTTGAATTGTAGCCATATGCATGTTGCACAATACATAAAACGTAGAGAGTTGTTTGCAATGTTTGCATACAAGTTACCTTTACATCCAAATGTTTACCGATCACACGATTACATTTATATGGCTTATCTACCTGTGGATTACATGGTGTGGTCATCCTTCGATTACTCAAGTCCTTCCAGCTTAATTAGCGTAATATTGTTTCATGAAAAAAGTTCAGTGAAAAGGTATACTATGAGAATATTGTTAAGCTTCCGGTTATCCGCAAAAAAAGTAAATGATTTAGACGAAACATGTTTTAATTTTCAAATTACTGAGGTTTTATTGTTTCACAACACCCTTTTATTCGTGGCAGTCTTACATATGAGAACATTCGTAATACTATTTCGAAAACAATGGCATTTATCCCATTCTCCTAATTTCAACTAATAGCTTGCAAAGAAGTAACATTCACTTGTGTGTGATATGCAATATGCATGCAAAATTTTAACTTGAAAATGGGTAAAGCCCAAACAGTCTAAAAAGGCCCATTCGTTGAAATATATACTTATTTAAAATGTCATAAATGCATCAAAATCATCCTTGAGATAAATCGGATGATACTACGGACGGAAGAAATGTTGAACATTCAAGTAAGATCAAATTTCTTCTTTTAACAGTGTAGCACTCAAGTTTTTTTAGGAACTGAGCAGATCAGAGACACAACACTATATGTAAATATGATATGTAAGATCCTGAAAAGTATAATATGAGTCCTTTCTCAACTTAAATGCTCGGTTTGTGACACAATTATTATGTTCAAGTTAAAACAAACACTACATAATATGGGGGGTAAAGCTTCCTTGGGTAAGTAACAATACGAACTAAATAACAATACTAAACTACTTAACACAGAAGTATAAAAATAATATCACATTTCGGTTGACAAGGCACAATAAAGGGTGTCCGCGAGTGTACCGGGAGGTTTCAACGGACGGCAAATCATATCAGATGAGATGAATAAATTAAATAATAATTGTACATTCAATATAAAACGGACGATTGCGAACTGCGGATAATACATGTCATGAAGACTTCACCGAATGACAGTTTCATTAATTTACAATAACCTAGTCTATACTACATCTGCCATGCTGTTCCGCTTTCTATTGTGTTTTCTAGCTTTATAATGTTCCTTGGGGAATATTCTTGTATCTTTGGATTTATCATCATCCCCTTCTAGATCTTCACTACTACAGGACATGTACTGTCCTCTTCTTAAACTTCCATTCCCATTGGAATGTGCATGCTTCTGGCGCTTAAGACTATTGTTTCTGGAGTTAGATTCAGGAGTTTTCCGGGCTACTCCAAGGGTTTTCATTTCTGTACATGATTTACCGTCCAATGTGGAAGATTTAAAGGAGGATAGGTCACATGTCGAATTGTTCAATAGGGATGGGGAAATTGGGCGGTTATTGTTGTGTCGCTCCACAAAAGACGTTTCCTATAAAAATCCAATAATCAAATTAAATGCGTTCATTAACATTATCAATCCATAACTAAAACATACTTCATCAAAATCATGTCATATATACCTTCTCATCAAGTTGCGATGTGATTGTCGGAATATAGCCATTAAGTCCATGAATATGTCCATTCATACCAACATGGCCGTTTGAAATGCTTTTATTTTCTAAATCTAACTGTACATCACAGGGATACTTTGCTTCTTCTTCAGCTGTAAATCGTAATACACGTCATATAGTAACAATAATTTCTAGACAGAAATTCACTCATTTGTTTTCATTATATTGTCTAAAGTCTGCTCGTTACCTCTTTTCTGCTTGCAGCGATAACAAATAGCACAAGCGAGACATATGAAGATCCAAAATCCAACAAACAAGCAGCCCATCAATAGATATAAATTTTCATGAGTAGGAAGGGGCTCATCATCCGGAATAATGATTTCGTCTTCCCTGTGTTTGCCATTATCATAATCAGGCCTTTCTGTAGTGGCAACTCCTAAAATATTACGAAAATATTGTTACATTCCAAAAACTCAAAAGCTTTGTTTTGAAAGATGCTTTATTGGTTGATGCTTACCTGTGGTTTTTGCTGTAATGATGGAACTAAAATTTGAGGCACCAGCACGATTAAAAGATTGGATTTTGATATCATATGAAGTTCCAGTTTTCAAATGATCAATGTAGTGAGACTCCATCTCTTCCCCAGGTACTGATACTTTTGAGTAGTCACCAGCACTTGTTGTTTCTCGATAGTAAATGAAGTAGCCTTCCAATCCTCCAGCTTCTGCATTCATCACCTAGTTTTACATTATTAAAAAAGATGTTATAACTCCTAAAAGGCTTACAAATTGTAAGTTGCAATCTGTTTCAAAATAGTCTAAAACAAAGTATACCTTCCAACGTAACAAAATGGATGAAGTATTATGGGGGACAGCATTTGTAATTATTGGAGACGATGCAGGTCTTCTCATAGTAGCATCTTTCTGCAGCACAAACTTTTCAGAGTTTGTTCCAACTTTATTATCATTGTTGGAATATACAGCAGCTATACGAAACCTACAGAATAAGAATATTCATGATTGATGATTAGGTAAGCTCTACTTTAACAGTCGAAATGTCGACATTTTGCAGTAAGTACTCTGCATACCTGTATGCATGTCCAACTCTTAGATCTCTAACTTCATAGCTATTAATATGTGGGGCAATGTCATCATCAATCGTCATCCACCTCGAGTTTTTCCGTGAGACTTCTTTATATTGAATCTTGAAAAACTGAATGGGGTATCCACTATTTGGGGGCACATCCCAACGAATCATTACAGAATCGTCAGACAGCCTATTAATCGTTGGTTTTGAAGGCGGGGTCATGTCTATTTAAAAGAGAATATAAATTTAATTTATATGTATATTGAAAAACATTTTACGACTCCATGCAAAATTACATTGAGTTGCTTTAATGGATAGGAAAGGGATTTTTTAAAATGAATTTTCGCTCACCTTGACCTTTATGCTTGCGCCTCTTATTGTGCTTTACACGGTGAAACTTGTTATTTTTATGATGATGAGCACTTGCATATCCATGATTCTCTTGGTCCGTCACCGGTGGCAAAACACTAGTCACAGGTGGTTTTATAACTGCACAATGAAAAAAGGTCGTAAACAACACTTGGCTTCCATTTATGTGCACACATTCAAACCATGCTGAATATAATTAAAAGGGAGAGAGAGAGAGAGAAAATAAAAAGAGCATATTGCTGAATGTGAGATCGGAGCAACCACCAACCTGTGCCATCACTTGCCATCGCCGTGATTTGTTTCGGCATCACTTTTAGCTCCGCAGGACTCGTAACCGTTCCCATTGGATTGGTAGTAAAGCACTGAAATAATCCTGCATGCCTTTTCTCCACTTTGGATATTCGCAAGCCCCAGTCTGTGACGAAAAGTAAAAGAAAAAAATGGCAATAAATATATCATTCTTGCAGTTTATGCCCGGCAATAAACCCTTATGTGTCTCAACTCAACTTTTTTAAAAGCGAGTAGAAAAAGCATACTATCACATCAAACAGTATTGCACTAACCGGTTATCTGAACGTTCCCGTCATCATGAACATTTTGGCCATTAAACACCCAATACACCCTAGGTTTGGGAAGACCTTCTGATGCACAATCAATAATAGCTTCACCTCCTTCCTCAACAATGAGACTCATCGGCTCCTTTGTGATGTTGGGCATACCTTAACAAGGAATAGTTCAAAAACGCCTTCTTAATTGCACATTCAACACACTGTCTAAACGTAGTACATAACATTTAGCAGCTCGACTCATAATAGATGTGCACTTTCATTCTTTATGTGTAGTAAGTACATATATGTATGCATTTCTCCTCTACAGAAATCTACTTCAAAATGTACACACAAAGTCCAACCAAAGCCCATGAAAATCTTATGACCGCTATTAAAATATGCGGCCAATATTACCACTGTACATGTTCTTGGTTTTGTGTGTATATTTAAACATTTTAATGTAAAAAAAATACTGAAGGTGATGTCATCCTTATTTGAAAAAAATGTTATTGTAATTATTATGTACACATGTAGTTTTATGTATATGCTTAGGAGAACTTACTGTTCAAGACGATAGTTGAGAGGGTCGTAATTGCATCTCCGACTCCGTTGTATGCTTCGCAAATATATTCACCTTCTTGTGAAATGCCAACATTGAACAAGTGCAAAGTGCCTTTGTTGGTCTGGTAATTCGTCATCGTCGGTGCACGAAGCTTCCTCCATGTCGTGTATGGAGGTGGGTTGCCAATTGCCACGCATTCAAGCGTAACATTCCCATCTGTAAAAAATATGATCATTAAAAGAGAAATATTATTTTTAAAGTTCTCCTTTCTTTTCCCCGTTCTCTTTCACACGTAGGAAAAACTAAACCATAAAAAGTTATATAGTATTATGCAGAAGCCACAATTTTTACGGGCTTCATGCTGGCTGACAAACGTTCATCCATTTTGAATTTGCATATTAATATCGCTATTAAAAAGCTCGTATTTATTTGTTAGCCGTTCAGAAATGCATACATACCTTGGGGAAGAATATAGTATGGCTTCGGTTTGACGAGAAACTCTGGGGCTTTCCTTGCTCCCATTGACTTGGGTAAGACAACCAACTGGGTGACCCATTCCGCTACATAGGTATCCGTTGTGATATGATTCGTTACGGCACACCAGTAACTTCCAGCATCAACAGAGGATACATTGTACAGGTGGAGTATTCCCGAGTCCATCAGCATGCTATTTCCTGTAGATTTTTATCGTGAAAATTTATATGTGTATTTTCCCGATTATTAATTAATTTACTCTTAATTAAAGGTAGAAACATGAAATAACAAACAAATGTGTTGCTTTTTTATAGTATTGTACTAAATGCAGACATACCTATATAGTGTAAAAACTGAACAATTTACATGATACCTATATCCCACAACATAGTATATACCCTAGTTTTTATTATAAAAAGTACAGAAATAAAGTTGGATTTGGATCGGAATGTGGTTCAACTTTGTGCCCCCGATAATTGCGCAGGATGTAACAAGTTGAGAAGAAGAAACTGAAGCATTACTGCGGATTTCAAGTTTTAAATAAATACGCATACCTCTCAAAAATAATTGTGACTATTAGTACTACATATATGGTGTAGCTAGCTACATTACATATTGTGGATTAAATCCAATGCTGATTGTATCAACTTTCAAACGTGAGGTTTGAAAGACAAAAAAAGCTTCAGAGGAAGTTCTTTTAATACTAATCTCTCTGTATAAAAAATGGTTCAGTTTTTAAAATCAAGACAACAGCAAATCAAAAAGGTTTATATAGTAGCATGAATAATTGTACAAACACGGAAATTAACACTATTATACATTCCCATTTTCTGAAATTACTCGGGACATAAACAACCTCAAAAGTGTACTTTTCTTCAAAGATAACGTCACATTAATCATTTGAAAAGGAGGGAATGTCTATTTTCTCCGATCTCACTTTGGGATCGTAACGAGTTGAAGTGAAATAAAACACAAAACCTGCCAACAGTAACCAATAATAAGGTGAAACAAAGTAAAAATAACAAAAATAGCAGAGCAGGATGTTCATATTAGCTTTTGTGAAGTCTTATTAAACCCTTCATAACATGTACTTGTACCTGTAATACTATCTATCTACCACCCTCATCATGACTATCATCATGACCGTGCATAATGATATGATATTGATCACATCACATTGCAACATCAAAATTACTATTTACCACACCAGTAAACTTTTAATCCTTATTAAGTGCTGTGAAATCTAATACTACTACTACCCACATCCACACAATGAAACCATTCTCTTCCTTTGGATGTATCGAATTACAAACTCTTTTTCAGTTGTTTGATTGTATGCTGATCATATCATAATAATGTTATGTGTGAGCTTACCTGTCTCAGGCTCAATAGGTCTGCCATCCTTGTAGAACTGAATGACAGGTGGTGGATTACTGTATGGAGCATCACATGAGATTGCCACCGTGTTTCCATCTACAACCTCCAACGTTTTGTTGCTGTGTGGCTGAAATGGATCCAGTTGAGCTATCGTCAACTGAGCTGGAAGGGATGTCAGTGCTTCCGCTCCGAACTCTGCCACACACTGCACAAGATTTCGAGAGAGAAAATCAGATTTATAACATTTTTCCAAAGCCAGATTTTTAACGGATGGATTGTAGAGACCCTTTTAGGATCCATACTGATTCATTTTTATAGCAGTTTCTATTATTAACATCATCGTGATCTATTCTGCATAAAAATTGTTTGGATCTTGGTTACTCAACTCTCTACAGATTCAGATTCATTGCCCTGCAGATATAACAAATCTGATCTGAGTAAAAAAAAGACTGTTTGTATTATTGTAGCTAACACTTCAAAGCAAAGCAGAACCACAACTTATCATTATGCTGCCACATGTAAAAAATAACTGTGATTTGAGGTTCATGGGAAAAAGCAAAACTACCCTGATCGGACCACCTCAATCGAGTGATATTTATTCATGCAATGAAATAAATTATACATCACGAACGAATTCGATTTAGTTTCTTGTTCAACTTTTTTAGTTGAGTTGTTGTGTGTAGTTTGCTTAATGCCTACTCATAATATTTTTTTATAAGTATTCCCTTTCTTTTTAGCTGACATGTGAATTTCCTATCACAGAACAATCCATGTGAAATCAATACTTGACCAAAAATGTCCAAGACAAACAACAAAAAATATCCTTCGTGGTCACGTAACGCTCTACTACTACTACGCATAGACTTCACAGATTGATCTCTACCTGAATCTACTACCACCGCAAACAACCAATAATCAACTTGTTACCGTATTCATTCTCAGCTCAACTTTTCTACTTTCCATCTCATTTGCAAAAAAAATGGTTGTGTCGTATTGAAAAGGTGTATTACCTGATAATCGCCAACTTGCTGCATGTACCGTTCCCGGTTTTTGCTGACTTTCACAGAAAGCAACGTTCCCGAAACACGAATATCTGACTCATTAGCTGGGTGCAAGAACCTTCCATTGAGCTTCCACCGAACCTGAAATGTACACACATAATAATATAAATAAATCTTTAATGAATAATACATACCTATTTACATATAACCTAACACATATATTTTTGTCTGAACACCAACTATATTTTACCACGTTATACCAATAATACGTACGTTATAGCTAGTGAAACATTAATTAACATGTCTGTCACGAATGATGAAATCCGTCACGTCTTATCAAAATCAAACATAAACCATTATGATTATGATGACTCCCTTTTTGCATGCATGCGCTGCACAATAATCATTTGCTAAAGAAAGAGGTGAATACATATCAAAGGTGTTTGTCCTCTTTGCTTTCTTAGCAGATTCTTTATTCTCTTCTGCTCTTGTTGTTGAGCAGCACAACAAAAGCACATAACCAATCAAGCTTATTTTGATGAGATAAAAATTGATCAAGATTGCCAGCTACTAGTTTATAACATAACGCATAAATGTAATGGCCATGGTACTTTGGCGAACCAACTCTTTTTGAAACTTGATAATAATGGTTGTTTGATATTGACTTTCGATCTGTTCTCAAATACTTTTTTTCTTATAATCTTTCTCTTTTGAATCTGCTTCGGCTCGGCTCACTTCTTTTCTTGCTGAGAAAAGTGAAAGAATTCCAAACAAATAAAAAATGGTATATCTTTATTCAGTGAATAAATTCGCACATGAAAGCGAATGCAATTCTACTATTCTTAAATGTGGCCTAACCCGTCCAACCACAATGAAGTCATTTGCAAGGTCATCAAAACATTTTTTTTCTTTGTTGCCCCTTCTCACATCGTATGAATCCGTTTGATCGATTAATCAAAACAACTTTGGAATGTAATAAAAATGTGAATAAACATTTTTGCTAAACCCTCACCATTTTTATTTATTTATTTATACCAAAAGAACGGCACAACCAAGAGAAAGAAAAGAAAGAAAGAAAAATATTATGTTGAATTAATCTTTCTGTTTCTACCACTGCTGGAGTCTCATGCAATGCGTGTCTGGGAGCAAGCTAGGATTGATGATACGATGCCCTGTGTTCACATTTTTATGCATATATATGAATTAATCAGATTTTTACAACATACAAAAATTCATGTTATGTATATGTTCACCTAATGGCGAGTGTTTAAAAAATATGTCGGATTGATGCTGAGAAGATAGCCTGTGATTAATCTTTTCTCAACTATGCCACATGTAGTTTTTTTTCTTGTTCAACTTTTCACTCACCCTGGATGGAATTGATGCTCTCGTTTAAACAAATTTTAATGCTAGTGGTCGCATCTTCTTGAGAATTCTCTGATTAAAAGCTTTGCTCCATCTTATCTATCAGTATCATCATCATTATCGTCATGATTATGAGGAACAAGTTGCATTTTTACCACATCCTTACGTAGGTATATATAGCTTCTGTAAAAGGCCAACTATATAACGCTTTTGCTTTTATACTCCCTTCCAATTTCAATCCAAATGAGAATTCCTCCTCTCACATTTTTGCATCACACTAATTTTGTACGTAGGTTTGCTTTCGCATGAAATTATTATTTAGTTCGACAAACCTGCTTTCATTTGTAAAGTTTTCGAGAGAAAAAGAATGTTTCAACAAAAACGTTATATAGCTAACAACATGATGTTATTGCTATTTAATCCTACTTTTAGGTTTTATTTACTTGCAACCACAACCTAAATGAATACTTGTTTTATACTTCTTTTTCTTTCCATTTCTCTGCCTTATTATTATTAATTACAAGTTTATACCTCGAGATCATAATTACATCACATTAGACATCATCTTACTAGCTACCGAACAAGAAAACAAACATACTTGTAGAGAAAACCAAGCACTGTGTCGTTTCGCATGCATGCTTGGAAATCTATCATCAGTTTTATGTGGATTTTTCATCATCATCTCTAACGTTTGAAGATAATCTTACTTCTCACAAGCACTCCATATAAATTCTTAACGCAGTTTTTTCTCGATTTATGGTAATGTAGGGAGAGAAAAGTGCTAAGGGCAAGTGTGATTACAATACCATTATGAGATGATGCGGACGCATTTTAAAATGCATTCATATATGAGCACGCAGTGAGAGTCTACCAGTGATGATGATTAACATGAAGAAGTGCAATAATGACTTGGAATGAAATATATAGGTATTAACGACTACACTTTTATAATGCCAATCTAACACTCTATATAAATTCTACACTTGTTTTAGGATTCATCCAATGGCTTGCTAGATCCCTTGTAGCCTTATATTTTTAAGCCTCATCATTTCATAATACTTTTATATGATACATAATAATATTCACATTTATTCAGTTCCAGTGTAAACTCTTATAAATTGACAGGGAAGGTATATTCATTAGTATGTGCATAATCATTATATAAAGGTTAAACTACAAGCATAGTAGGGATTCTATTCATTTACTTATATAGTATTTATACATATATGTATGTTAAGTTACGAAAAAATATTGAATTTTTGAGCAAACCTGTTCAGCGGGTATGTTGGTTTCGCACTGGAAAGTAACTCGATCCCCAGGCGGTGCAACAATACTTTGTGGACTCCGTGTGAAATATTTTCCAATATCAGCTGAAACAAAGGACACAATAGTTTAGTTTAGAGAGAATGACGAGAGAAGAACCTTATTCAAGACTATATGTGCAATTAAAACTGGCTGAAATATATTTTTTTCTACTATGCTCCCTACTGCACGCCTCCTAGTAACGATTACACCTTTGGGCTCCCTCCCTTGTCAGACCATGTCCATCTGGCCGACGAATATATAGACCACATGAATTGCAGCCGATAACTCAAAACAATTGGCCCAAAACTACTAGAATGAGTAGTTTTGCATATATATATATGCATGCACACAAGTACTAAAACTATGGCTATTGCTGGCATACCAGTTTCAAGCCTTTGAATCATCATCATCGTAGTCGTCATCATGGGAAAGAAGGTGGGTAAGCTACGAAGACACTTGGCCCAGAGGAGTTAATGAGGACAACCTTATTAAGCAAACCTACACAAACAAGCCTTTTAGCTCGCGTTTCTCATTCCACACTCATTTTATTGCATTGTTTCCACTGCTGAAAAAATGCAAAAACATTTTTCGTCCTCACCTCTGCGTGCTTTTTCAGGAAATATAATTCCATCGAGTCTGTCAACACTTTCAAACTAAATTGCTCCACGTTCCATTCGGTTGATTTAAAAGAAAAATGCTTTTAATGACAGAAATTGAAGTTTCATCTTAACATGTAATATCATGCTTCATGTAAAGTAATAGCTTGGTGTATGTTATATGATGCGTGCTCATATGATTCGATTCATTAGAAAGCTTCTGAAATATATTATGTTAATGAGCTCATTTGTATGACTTCCTGCTCATTTCTCTCGCAAGTTGTTTTCACACACCAGCTAATATATTGACCGCATCTTCGCTGGAGAGAGGATCACGATTTCACTGAAATGCTCACGAAAACGTTCCGCAGAAAGAGTGAGGGATGGGGTACAAAATGACTGGTGATAATAAATGATGCAATGGTGCTGCCAGAAGACACCAGACAAACTGCTAAAATATCCATAAGTACTCCATTCACATACGAATCTTAAGTGAGAAAAGGAGTGGAGAAATGTCAGACGCTATTTCCCAACCCCATCATATGAAGGGATGAATATATAAATATGATACACACTCTGCCGAAATCCTTAATGACTTTTACTTTAAAGAGCAATACACTCAAAATGTGCTTTAAAATATAAATCTTCCACCATTTCCTTCAAGTGACATGTCGTGAGAAAAAATATGTCTAGAAGAAATATGACCAAATGTCACTCATAATTTGTACTTTTTTTACTTCACATTTCAGACAATTCTGCATTTACCACGATGCTCACTTGTTATTGCTACTTATAAAATGTTCGGACAAGTTATAAGCTGTAAAATAAGTATAAGCTCATTTTAATGACACACAAGTTGTTCTTAGAACTTCTTAAAAATTATTCATCACATTATTTATGATCAGGCTTTAATGGATTGTTTATTATAAGCATCATGTAATTTCTGCAACATCCTGCAACGCTTATTATGCAGGTATTTTTTTTGGAGGCCACAGACAGTGCTGTTTAGAGTCTATTGACACCCATCGTGTGTGTGAACAAGACTCATAAATTAGTCTGTGGATTATAACATTCCGACCAATCCAATTGTAGAAACTGTACTCAAAGTACAGTTATATAAAAATTGAGACAGATGGAAACCCAAACAAACCATATACTTAATCCCAATGCAGAATAATTCTTTTACACATATGTTGTTGGAGAAGAAAAAGTGAAAGGTCAGAAAGTCAGAACCTTTCACCAACAATCTTAACCCGTATGGTATGAAAAGATGGTCTTCGCACACGCACACACTTTACCACATATGTGAAACATATTCTTCTCATCCGATCATGATCATTTTACGACAGCTTACACTTGAAGATGATCTGTAATGTAATAATACTGCCCGTGTTTCTTTGCAGGTAGAATACTTGCACTTGGCAGTTTTGAGAAGATCACCTCTGTTACAAGCATACATATGTGTAAGTAGTTGCATGCATGTAGACATTAAACTCGAGGAGGGAGATCACTCAAGAAAAATTATTAGATACAATAAAGAAGAACTATAATCATTAAGCCACAGGATGATTTGTACCATTCGATCGTTTGCTCGCTCACAATTTCCATTACTCACAATAACAGGTCATTTCATGGTGCAATTTAACCTGTGAATGGTTTGCAAAACATGATACTATGATGGGCTGAAAAAAAGAAGAGTAATGTGTCAAAAAATTTATTGTGCTAGAATACGCAATTACATTCATAAGTGTGTGCAAAAAGCTATATAAGAACTCCATCCCGATTGATCCACGATCC
This sequence comes from Orchesella cincta, assembly GCA_001718145.1. Lineage (NCBI taxonomy): Eukaryota > Metazoa > Arthropoda > Collembola > Entomobryomorpha > Orchesellidae > Orchesella > Orchesella cincta. Next base: position 91,546 of record LJIJ01000254.1, on the reverse strand, counting down.
ACTCTCTCTCTCTCTCTTTCGTATCGCTCAAAGTCAGTTTAGATGATCGTAATGCATCTTCCCAAAAACTATGAATGGACACTTTTAATGGGCCCATTAACCAAAAAATGTGCTTGCCTACGCAAGAATGTAACAACTGTTTAAAGCAAAATGCAGTTTTACAATGATGCTCCTCATTATTCAGATAGCCAATGGCCAAAAAATGCATAAATTTTTTGTGTCTCTTCAAAAACTTAAGACCCACTATAAAATGGACATAAGCTTGTATTATTATAAACGAATCACGTCTAATCTTCATAATTTCAATCATAAAGACTGATCATTTGTACAATGATTTCACTAAAAATCTGAAGTACCATCATTTCATCCTCTTGAAACTCAAATTATTCCTTCTGACAAACAGTCACTTTGGCCTACATAAAAAAGCAATGTATCTCTAAAGTGCACATCATTTTATGGCTGTCTGCGCATGGAAGTGGATAATAGTAACATCATCATCACATATCACATCATAACATAATATTGCCAGAAAGTAACATCGTTATCAAATGAACATTTTCTTTCCACCTCTAAAAAATTAAAATACCAATATATGAACACGCACTTCAGCCATTCTTGAAAAAAGAAGAATCCTTATTTCTAATCAAGCTTCATGTCTATGTTTTAGCACCCACATACTTGCAAATCTGAGAGTAATGATTGACTGAACATAAATCCCATTTATTTTGTAACTCTATAGTTTTTAGTTCCCACTCGTTTCGATAAAAATGCTTGACCAAGAGATTTTGCTGTCACTTTTAAATAAGCTACCATCTTAAGGAATGACATGTACTTACTTTCCCCTTATAAAATGTCCCAAAGCTCTTTTATTGCAAAGCACTTCAAACAAATGCTTGAGTTTGACTAATCGTATCAAGCCGAGTCTGATACAATTTTTTAACTGCTCACTATAATATCTTAATCCCATTACGATTTCTTGCACTTTTTATATAAACTAATATAATATAATAACTATAGCCAATGCTTTGTGATTTCATTTTACTCGTTCTTTTGCTTGGTCATTGTTATGCAATGAGCGTCCAAAACATCCTAACTGAGAGCAAATGAATACCATAAAATGGGAAGAAGGATGAGTGCTGTGTGTACGTTAAACCGTGGGTAATCTCAATGAGGGTTTGCTAAATGCGTAGGTTTTAAAAGAAAACCCTAGCTTCATTATTCTCTTTTTATTTTCATTTCACAAAGTAACAAAACCAAATAACACGAGTTAATGAATTTCTTCTCCAGATTTAATTTCGCATTGGCAGTCAATTATCAGAAAGAGGAGAACTTGTTTGGGTTCCAAGTACAAAAACGGTAATAAGCCATCAATCCTATTAATTGAGCTTTCAACTTCCCTTCCCAACTCATTCATGCTTCGTGGTGTGTGCAGTTTATATGGAAGACAGACGGTGGTGGTAAAAGATAAATCTCTTCCATTTCTCTTTCTCTCTACTCATAATTTTTTCTTTCCTTCTTCAGCTCAGTCGAAAACCAATTCATGAAAGTCAGCAAAGTGTATTTACTTTGTGTATTTTCCTTTGATTGCTTTAAGCCCACTGCCTCACGCAATGCAAAAAATACAAACTAGCAAAAAACCTCATACATTTGCCTTTTTGAATTTCTACAGATGGGTACTCTAGATTGATATAGAATCGTGGTGTAGAGGTGTAAAGAGAGATCTCCATGAAACGCTAATTTTGACTTTTCATTTCAATACACTTGCCTATGGTAAAGTAATACATTTAACACATGATACAGGATACATTCATTTCATCTTGCTTTTGTTTCGCAAGATCTATCCAAGCTCAGCAAAAAATTGAGAGTGACTCTGGCTGAGAAAACAATCATGTAATCGCTCATTCTTCAAATAAGGTCTGTTCCAAAAGGATGATTCTGATCCTTCCTCCAATCCAACTAAATACATATTATACATCTGTCCACATGATAACACTTTTAGTGGCCACTAAACGTAAATCATATTCAATATTATATACATTAAATTCAACCGATATAGTATTTAGCGAATGCTACAAGACAAATAGGTACGTATGCTACTACCATGCACTTGCCTTCTAACAATCAGTTGTATCACTGCAAAAGAAAGTGAGAGAGCAATACACAATGATGTTTCACGTCTGTCCATCAATACACTCATAGAAACATAAAAATCCTAATTAGAATTCCTACCAGATCATCACTCACTCAGACTGTGAGCTGAAAGCATAAAAAATTCATTTATTCTTTTATTCTCCCCTTTACACATCGATATCATCGTAATCGTAAAGCCCACCTGGTTGGATAGTTATCACTAGCAGTTTCTGATACGACAACGAAAAAAAAAAAATCACAAGGTAAATCGAATGGAAGATGCCCACAAAACCGACGGATCTCATTCATTTTCTTTCTCACGAGAGTGACTTTGACCGATAAGGAACGCTACATTACACGTTTCTTTCGTTTTTGCTTGCAACAACTTAACTCACGCTACAACTTGAATGGATTCATTACTTTGTTGCAAAGCCAAGCACTTTTCTCAAATAGCCAAACCACGTACATACTCACAGTCCTTTTGTTTTTCTTCACTTCCAAAAGGATGAAGTTTTATGTCAATGCCGATGTCACGCCAAATTGTTTCAGATATTTCATCAAAAGCAAGATTCACACTTGAGGTTGAAATTCTTGAAAACAACTTGTCATTTAAACGCCAACACTGTGCTCAATTGTGTCACAAGATGGGAGACACTCCTCTCAACGAATCTTGATCTATGACAATAGTTTCACCTTAACCACATATTGTACCTGATTGCTTTCCATATTAAGATACTCCTTTGCTTGCGCCACAATGCTCATGAAAAATAAAAGAAACATATGTATCCGTCAATATCCAATAAGAACACAATGTTCAATGCAATATCAACAACAAGTCAGAAGGAAAGTAAACATTTTACAATTTTACATATAACATTTTAATGCAAATCATACATGACTGGAGAGTATTGAATATTCGGCAATGCCAAAAACGTTGCTTACTCTATCATCATGCAGCAAAAAGTTGACCGAATGGAATAATTAATGCAATAAAAGAATTTCAAGACAGTTTTACTGTTCATAAACATTAAGTTCCTTGTGCAGTGTATAAATCAGGGTGAAAAGAAACAAAAAAGGTAGAAGAAATCGTGAGCATTATCGTTTCATGCGCGCTGCCAAAACCATTAAATCATTTTACTTGTTTGTCATCCTCTGAATGTACTTGCTAAACAACAAACACGTTGGATCTTGATTGTTGATCAATAATAATAATCAACATTCTCTCCTTGCAAGACGGATTTTGATTAAATGGCCAATCCACCTCTAAATGGGGAAGGATATCAGATAAGATTAAATACACACCATTTCTTCTTTACTTTGGGACGTCATGTACGTGTACTTCACTCAATCTCAGTGTCATTATTATAGGTACCAAACATAACTCTAATCAAGAATTTATAACTGGCTTCAGTACACTAAGTAGAGCTTGATCAAACAGCTTTTTCTTTATTTCAAGTAAGAAAAATAGAATGTGGTATTTTCGTGTCGATGATAAACGCGAACGACTTTCAATGTAGTGTTAAGCACTTTTTACACCTTTAGTACTGTAATAAATATACTCCATTTATGTTCAAGGAGTAGTTTTGCTCATCATAATCAAAAGGAAAACTATGACAGGAGAGCAAAAAATTGAGACCAAAGCGTGACATGCTAGCAAACATTTCTGCAAAGGTCCGTACTATTTTTTATCTAAATTATGAATATCACCGGAGGTATTTAAAAAACTGACTGACTAAGGTTGAATCATAAGGAATTACATGCTTGGCTGCAGTTCACAATAAATTCTGACATTTCAAAAGAAACATCTTGAATAAGGTCTAAGAAAACATTATGATTTTCCCATCCTTTGCCTTCCATCATCGACTTCTCAACAATAAATGGATTCTTTATCGGTGGCACTGTATCATAATATTTACTTTGGATTGAATCACACATCATCATTTCAGATGGTTGTTTGTTTTAAATGAACGCATACAAGTATAAATATCTCTGAATCATCTTCTCATTCCATAAAACTGACATGGCACTGAAAAGTCGACTAAGCAGTACAGTACTACTACCGCAGCTGGTCTCTCTATTGGATTGATAACGACTGATTATAAAGGGTAACATATTACTAAGTTATTATAGCCGACTGATAGATGAAGATAAAAATGATTTCTTTCACTTTATATGGACGTATGACGTATAGCGAATCTGTGAATTCCGTTGTGAGTTCGGCTCTATTGCATTTCCATTTAATTGGTTCACACGATCTTTGCCTACATTGATTCTTCTGGTTTCTCAAGAAGCCCCAAAGATCTAGTCTCATCTATTAGTTTCTTTGTACTCTAGTTAAACTTAGAGATATGCTAGTTCATTAGATTATTTCGTGTATAAATACTAGTTTGGCTTCTCTTCAAGTTGATATGAATTTTTTTAAAAAAGAAGATGAAGGATTAGCGCATCAATCAATTTGATTGAAATTAATCGTTGCCGGTTTAAAGGACGAGAATTAAGACCTTCCATAATTCATCTGATCATAGGAAACAAAACTTAAATCATTTTCAAAAGGAGCTCACACAAACACAAAAACACGACATAACAAAACGAAATTCTTTTCAAGGACTTGAATGAAGCTAAGTGCAAGTAGTAGAAAAGCCATTATACTTAAAGGTAAATTTATGACAGGGTGTATTACAACAAGAAGATGTATACGTACATGACAGTCAAATTTAAGCGAGCTACTCAACTCTCACACCACAAACAATACATAAAGTAAGTGATCTCGATATATGGATGTGAACAAAAGCATGACAACTCTGTTTTTCTATCTTGAACCAATATATTGTCCGGTTGAAGTTGAAATGAGATACATATTTGCTCAATTTCATTAGTCATAACTACTTATATCTTTGTACTTTCATTGCCTCTATCTTCTAATCTTCTCTCATTTAGTTCACACAAATGGAAGTGGACATTTGAAACTATTGTATTGAACGAGAGGAGACAAATATTGGTTTAAAAGATGTGACTGAAGCCAAGTAATTTAGAGGGCTATAAGAGTCGAGGCAATTAGTACTTGTTTAAAACACTGTAATTAATCAAAGAATAACAAAACCTTTATGGAAGAATTCCACGGACCGTGATCATCACTGATTTAAAATATGAGACAACCAGAAATATGGATGAAATCATCGTTTAAATTTGTTTTAATGTTTGAGTTTCAAATGTAATGGAAGCCAAGGCACTTATTACTTGTGCTTGAGTTCGTCCTCACCCTCCACCAATATTAATTTTCAACATGATGTAATCGAAAATTCCATCGTTTTAGAAAGCCACAGCGTAAAAATACCTTTTTATTTGCCACGCTTACTTTACTACCGTTTTCGTGACTTGAAAATATTCTGGTGGTAAGGCTTTTTCTCCCTGTTTAAAATTGTCGATGATAGGATAGGTCACGAATGTTTGTAAAATATCTACATAGGCACAAGCATGACATGCGGGTCGCCTCGTTTTTGGCTAAATTTGAGTCTTCCATGAGGCTGACATCATGTCAACCGTCCATCAGGCGCAACCACCTACAAGTTTCATAAAACACGCAAACAAACTAACACGAGGACGGGACGGACGGAACGCAACCATGACCAAAACGGATATTACATATGAACCAACAACTTGCCCCCTTGTTACCAATCCTAATCGTAAGTATTATCATTATCATCCTTTTTGAAAAATCATGGTAAGAAAGAGTAGTTTGTTTAAAGAGAGGTAACCTTCAACTCCAACTAACGTTTGAGTCATCAATGCGTAATTTTTCATGCTTGAACTCAATAAAAAAAACATGCCATCCAAAAAGGGAATAAATCCGATACCTCATGGCTACCCTACTGTTTCCCTGCCGTAAATAAGAAGACAAAGAGAAAAAGGGTTAATTCTTTTTCTTACGATGAGGAATCGAAACATTTTTCCAGAACCAGTTTTGAACCTGACTACTTGGAAAAGGTAGTTACACATGACACAATTTTTAAATTATAATCGGAAACTCTTTTATGTCTCGTGTGATTAGTTTCCACTTTTCACTCGAGATATCATAGATTTGTTGCTTCGTATAGTGCTGCTGTCACTTCTGTTCCTGCAGAAGCACACACTTTCTTGTGTGAGTACTTACATGACTATCATTTTATGTAGATCAACATCTTGAAGTTGAACCGTTGATGGGATTCTTTCTCTCCATACCCGAATATTCTTCTGTCATGTTACTTTGGATTTATAGATTTAGAAAAGACCCTACTGATCCTATTTTTACTATTTTTTGTTCTAAAAAATCAAGGCTCCAGAGGAGACTCGATACCTTTTTACTCCCTGCCATGTCTCTAACTGATGCTTGTCCGTACTTAATGTCCATATGTTATTAACGTGACACCAAAATTCATGAGCAGCTAAACTAAATCGTTCGAATTTTAAAGAGCACAGTGAAGCGTTATATTCATTACTCAAATTCCCCATCTGTCTCATACCAAATCAGGACCAGGTTTGGAGCTTAACAATCCGGAAAAAACATTAATCTGTCATTTCATCAGCTCCTCCAAATTTTGTAAGCTGACCGAAAATGTGTTGTGTTCAAAAGTAAAAGCACTAGCAGGCGATGTGACTACCTTTATCCACGACACTAAACTGAAATATTTGAAACGGATTAGGATCACACAACCAAGTGATTATTGCATTAGTCCATCGCATCTTCCATCATCCCCTCCTTATCCTAATCATTTAGAACTATTTTTCATTCCTCAGCTGAATCACATTTCGCTTTGTCATTCCCGTAATTACATTTTTAATTCCCAAACTCCTACTTTTTTACTTGTAAAATGGAAGCAAATTTGACTATTTTATGACAAAAGCAACCCCCAAATTTTTCAAGTATGCAAGCATTTATCTACTTTTTCGGCCTTTGTGTAAACATCAAAAGCATAAAGATTCCCACATGATACTACGAGATGCATGCATATAGTGAGAGAAAAGAAGTGCATTGTTGTAGTATTTTCAACTACATTTGACAGCAGATGATGATGGGGATATTATGGAGAAGTGATGCGATGATGATGTTTATAACAAAGAGCGTCGCACCATTTTTTACATTTTGAGTTTAAACATCACCTTTGGAGAAGCACTGATTGTGAGTGTAAAAAAGAAGCGCTTGTCTTTATCTTCAAAGTAAATTGAGAAAAAAGATGAGATGAGAGATATAAAAACTGTTGCATTATTATTAGTTTTTTGAAGGAAAAAGAAAACTTCTTGCTGCAACAATTCCTTTACAAAATGTATCCTCTCCGTCATTAAGCGGAGAGTTGTCTATGGTAGAGTAAAGAACCTTTACCGATGGGTTACCTGACTCAGCAAAAGCTTTTCCTTAAAAATGGCATGTAATAAGGGTAGGTTAGAGCTGGTGCATTTTTCTGTTGATGACTTATCTTCATCTGCAGTTCTACCGAAATGATTCAAATATCACGACATTATGACGATTTTGTATGTTTTACACAAGTATAGCTGCACCAAGGCATTATATTATTCTCTCTTCTTCCCTCTTCAAACGTTCTGTCGACAAAAGATATATGTTCTTCGTAAATTCGATATATTCTTCCAGCCAGGAAGTAAAAATGATAATGGTAGAACAGGAAAGCATGCTGAGCTATGCTTAGCGAGAGAAGAAGATGAGGGCAGTTGAAGACCACGATGGAAGAGGACAAAAAAGTTGTCCCAAAATATGAAAAGAAAATACATACGCATGTCCGATGAAAGGGAATACTTGAGAGGTAACAGAAGCCAGCAGTTGTAATGAAAAGGGACAGGAGACGAACCAAAGCTTGACATTCATTAGTGATATTAGTCAATGCTGTGAAAAGATGACATTTGAGACAGAAGAACGCACTTCGTTAAAGATGAGCTTTTTGTCTGAATACCGTACATAAAAAAGTATCAGGGAGCTGGAGTCAACTTCTGGAGCTTTAAATGTAAATGCTTCCCATATTATTATGAACATTTTCTTATAAGGAAACAGGTATAATTTTTTTTGGAATGGAGACAATGTAACCTTTTTATTTCATATACTTCAACATCATTCCAATCTCTATACAAGGAACTTTATTTTTTTCTCCAAAATCTCGACAACAATCTCAAATGATTTTTTTTACACATATTTGATTTTAAGAGAGTAGACATGCTAACAGCAATTCTTTTTGAAGGCTGTAAATCAACATAAAAATTTCTCTCTCACTCCACTTCTAAAACACTTTTCAAGAGCTACTGGAGTGAAAGAGGTGCCGGTTCTCCTAAATTTACCCTTTTTACTTCTTTAATATTATTACATTACATTGTTCTAGACTCAATAGTTCATCATATATCAGAAGGAAAGCTCTCCGTTTCATTGTTCACCAAAGGTGAGTTGTAAAAGATTGTAAATTTATAGAGAACAACGCTCATTTGAGCTTGCTACGTACCTTTGTAGCTTCAAGAAAAATCAGAACCCTTTTCAAGGAAAAATCTTATCAGTCGGTAGTCAAAGCTGTTAGCTGAACCAGAGAGATATTAGTTTGCAGGTGCCCTTTTCCAGGTGCTAGCCTAACGCTGATTGTGAGTGAGTGAGTGCATGCATGAGCAGCAGCAAGTGATAGATTACTGCGTTTACTTAACAATAATAATAGCTCACAAAAAACCAACCCCAAAACCAGACACAAATTTCGTGATACGCTTCATTTGAAGAGAGTGTCTACAAGTTGAAAATTGTCTTTGAAGACTGGACGGCGTGTGTGTATGTATGCATGTACATCTGCTCTTTTCTTTTCTGTCGCACTGTTGTCTTTTAATAGAGCAATATCTTTCTTATATTAAAAGGCAAACGTTTTTCAGTTGTAAGCTCTTTCTTGTTTCAATAACTTGTAACAATGTCCTCAATACAAGGAGGCATTCGTTTCGTGTGCACGCCGAGAGAAGAGAAGTGCACACACCCTTAACCATATAAAGTGGGTAAAATAAATGTTGCCACAAAACAAAGGTAAGGACAGATGCATGCATGCTGCTTGGCTATTCATATTTTGATACTTTTTACTTTGTATCGTTCATCTACCTTCAGCAATAGCTTCAGAGAAAAATACGTATCCAACATAAAACACGAGGTAGCCGATGGATAAACTCTGGCGTAAAACAATTTTTCATCTGTGAAGTGCCGTCGGTCACTTCACTCAACCAGCTCGTCAACGTGAAATTTTTTTTTGGTTCTTGAAGGGGTTTCTAACATGGACGCAAACGCATTCTTGTTTCCCTTAAGAAATAACTTGTTCCATCCAACCAATACATTTTTCTTTCCTGCTCATTCATTTCATTCCTCATCATTAAACACTGGTTGGCCTTTTTCCATAACAAATAACAATAAAAAATACATATCGTTAGCTTACTTCCGAATCAGTTTGAAAGGGAAAATGGAACGAACTTTTCTTATGAACAACATGAGTTGGAATGTCATCCTTGTCCATAAAATGCACTGCAATGGAATTCATCTGTCTTCCTATTAGGTTTTTAGATAATGGTAATGAAATGATGATCAGGATCATGATGATATGTACACAGCTTGTTCCATTCTCAAAACCCTGCCCTGTCAAACTTCAGATAATTTTTAGTTGAAGACATCTACAAAACCATATATTTATTAAATACATGGATATGGACACGTTAAGTATGCACAGTGGAAAAAAATATGAAAAGTGGACACAAAAAAATATACAGATAGTTGGAGAGAAAAAGGAGTTGCCTTTTCTCTTTGAAGAATCATCAACCTCAACTAAACTACCTGCCAGTTTTCCTGTCCAAAGACTGATGATGAGTCTTGACTACATTTCCATCACAAAACATAATATCCTCTTCTTCCTTTGGCATTATATGCAACTGTTGTGCAAGTCAAATGAAACTGAAACTAAGGCATGCATGCACGCTTAGCTTTTGTGCATTCATCATGATCATTATTGTGTACATCACATTTTATATAAGACGTTTTCACCGAGGGAATGCATAAGTAAGTGGGAATCACCATCAAATTCCAACCTTCTTTTAACTAATGTTCGGATGAATAACCTATTGAAAAGCATCCTATTGCTTTTTAACTGCCCAAAAGAAACAAAAAATCTCGTGACGTACTAAATCTTCCGACAGAGAGAAACAAGACAAGTGAGCAATCCAATAAGGGAAAGTCAAACTGATTTAACAACCGCCAGTGTTTTTTCTAACTCCTCTTCAAAAATAAATTAAACTTTCGTGTTGACTCTTCTGGACTATTATTATTTTTTGAGCGATATATACACTTGTTCAAAAGCAGTCAATAAGCATACTGCATCCAATAAAGAACATTTACTTATATTATATACCCATACCAGTTTAAAATCTCAGACTTCTAAACAAAGTGTATAATGCAAGTCAAAGAGGAGTGCAGTGCATGCAGACTGCAATCTCGTTCTCGTCTCTCAACTCGTTACGGTGAAATGGTGGTGTTGCCAACGATGCCTTCAAGAAACAGTTTACACACATGCCTTAATAACAATGCTCAGCACTGGCACTTGTAAAAGTGTCTGGGCAGTTTGAAACACGACCATTTTCACAACAGCAGAAGCTTGCTGGAATCTCACCATCAACTGCGTGATATGTGATGAGAATTAGCCTGAAAAGTTAGTCATGTAATACATTCCTCCTTTCATTCTGTCTTTTTATCAAGAAGAGGATGATGATGATGAAGAAGAAATGCATTCTGTGTATTACGACTGCACGATAGATGCATAATAATAATATTATGTGCATTCAAATCTCAAACCTAGTCCTACTCACACACATTTTCTCATTTCATCCGAATTGGTTGCATTGCATTGCTTTCTATTAGTATGCAATGGAGCCTCTGTGCTCACTGCTCCGATGTAAAAATCCTTTTCTGCCCGAGAAGTTGTAAAGCCGTCAGATTATAAATTATCCCAATTATGAGAGCAAGGGCACATCCGTCACCGCTCATTATAAGATCCCAATCCAATCCAGCTCACTGTATACATAACTCTACACTCTGCTGTGTGAGAAACAAAGGGAATGAACGGAGACGAAAAAGTGGAACTAATGTTATCTGAATCTGTTGGAAAAGATCTCCTCATTAGTAGCTGGATTTTACTGGCCATCAATCGTATCAGCTCCCCCTTTGACCCAAACCGTTTTTTCTTTTCCATTCATGAAATACTTGAAGTAGTAGTAAGCTTCAAAAGTTACAGATTTGTTGATTATCTTATTATATTCGTGTTTCGTATCTCTATAAAATTCAAGCCAACAAAAAAAAGAGCAAGACGAGAAAAGTCGAGCCGTCGACAACAATAATGATACTAATAATAATGATAATGTTCTACATTATATGATATTATGCAGGGGAAAGAAAAGAGCAAAAAGACAACAAACTGGCTATATCAATGATATTATGGTTAACGACTCCAAACAAGCTGACGGAATCATAATATATGGCTAATATAATGGACTTAACTAGAAATCAACACCAAGTGCTCAGCTCACTGACTGACACTCTCTTCAATTCACTGCACACTTATCGCCTATTTTATGCAGCCGACATGTATAATCATTTTCTCTACACACGTACTTATGAGCTTCTTCTTTCGTTTTATTATAGCCACTGCTGATTATCCTGATAAATTTTTATACAAGATGATACTATTGCAGCTCTTTGACAGAACAAAAACATAATTATTGCTATTGCCGAGAGAGAGACGCAGACAAATATCCTGGTTTGTAAATACATATATAATACATGCAGTGTAGGACTGGTGAAAAGTCGGCGAAACTACTTTGAATTTTTAAATCATTTTAATGATCTACAAATTCAAAACCAAAAGTTATTACACGAATGGTGAAAAAGAGGAATTCTAGATTCATTAATAATTGGCTTACATTTCATACCTAAGCATATTTATGGATGTACACCTCAATCTCAGCGTTTTTTTTTTCAACAAACTTTCTCGTTAGTTTTCCATGCTTAAAATATTCCTTAAAATTGTGGAAAAATTTTTACTGGTCATATTTTCGCATAAATTCACTATTCATGGTTCTTGGACGAGTTTTGTAGTCTTCTCTACTCAAGCGTGGAAACAACAGCATATTGAAAGTGTAATTCTGGGGCTATAAAACTGAAATAGTTTATTGCAGTACTAATAACAACCCCAATAAAACAGCTTTGAAAAGCATTCTGAAAGAATGATTGTGAAGCCCTCGGTGGACCAAACCAACTAATAACATTCACATCCCTCTAAAAATATCTAGTCTTAGCAGCTCTGGCTCAACTCACGGAGAAAATCATACTGTTATGGTGCTGATAAAGGTTGTAAAACTGTTGTCCTTCTAGCAAGTTCTCAGAACAAAGAATATTTTCCCAAACATAATCATTTCGTGTACATACACAAAATAACGAAACTGCCTAGCAATCCACGAAGAAAGGGACCTGTCGTCAGTCGTCAGATACTTAAGTAACAACAAGGTCTTGTTCACACATCTGTCAAAAATGTAAGCATAATACAAAGACAAGGCATGAGCAGTGTGTGCATGCAAGGCAAACCTCTGTCTTTACTAAATTTTGCCTAGAAATCGTAATAAAAATAATAAAGCAATGTCAAGGAGTGAATCCTTTTATGACAGTCATTTCCACCTTGCCCTTATACGAGCAATAAACAGCAGTGATCTTATATGCTTGTTGCACGATGAGATCGAAGTTTAAGGCGATTCCAATGTTTTTTGAACAATTCCTTAAGCATAATATTGTTGGGAAAGCTTTGTCTATTATGATGAGAATGATGATGATAATGGTGTTTGAACCGATGATGAAATCTTTTCCCCCTGAATTTTGAAATGAGACGTAAACAGGCTACCGTCATCATCGGAGCAATAAAATGTTACAATTTAGTTGCATCCATTGAAGAAAGTACAAAGGATGTAAGTACACAAACAACATTGTATCTATTTTTCAAGATGTTTGGTTCAAAGAAGCAAAACAATTCTTTGTTGAATTACGTTGCTTGCTGCTGTTACATTAAATACTACAAATGCAATGCAACGCATTTATAATAACAATATATGAGGGTTGAAAGAGGAAAAATCGGAAAAATGGTAAATGTTTGTTTTTCTTTCTTTTTACAAGTCAATATACTAAACTTTTGTTGGGGATGATGACGTGATGATGAGCATTATTATTGATCCAATTGCATTATATTATCAGGATGATCATCAAAGCACTTCCTTAAACTTGTTCAGTAAAATAGAGTACCACTCGACAAAAATAAGAAGATTCCGACCCATTTCCCACAAGTCGGCAGTAACAGTGACTATATAGCCAAAGGACATGGGATGAAGACAATGTAGATATTGCATTGAGAAAGGTTCGTTTCATTTTATTTCCCTAGGTTTTGTGGAGAACCTTCGGCCCATTAGCCCCCAATTAACTCAAAAGTAAATAGAAATGTGTCTTCAATATCGGCAGAGACAGAGAGTGCCGTATTTTTCATACCTTCACGTTAGGCTGAACACCACAGACTCATTATCTATTGCAGTCGCGGTCTCTTCAACTACATACAAACCCTGATCAGATATATTGAAAATACCTACCAATCGACAGGTAGATTAGAAAGCTGAAAACAGTAGTTTATTGCATCCAAAACCTTTACCCGACATTTGGAAAAACGTCCCTGCTTTTAGGTAACATTCAGCAAGGAGCAATGCACGCGATTGAAAAAAAAATTGAAGATTCAAGGGCATTGTCATTTTACGACTGAAAAATATTCAATATACATATACATTATGTGAGCTACCCTGTGGGAGTTAAGGAAAACGTTTATTCATAACAGTTCAATTGTGCCATTATTACAGATTGCTTGGCTCTAATTTTCAACTGCGACTCCCAAACTGGAGAAAACTGAGGCGAAGATTGTAAGCACATGAAGATGAAGTAGAAATGTATGTATTAGAGGAGCCACAAAAGGTGGAATCATTCGCTTGATCAAGCATGATCTAATCTGTCACATATGCTTTATCAATACACATTCAGTGACTATGACTAACGCGAAATTGAAATTGACATTTTGACTTACCACCGGTAGAAAGTGATGAAAGACAAACAATGGCCAAGAGGAGAGTTCTGAGACAACTCATTAGTTCCATTGTGGAATGTTGAACAGGTAGGAAAAACAGTGGGCACCACCAGGTAGAAGCAGAGCGCTTTGCACATCGGTGATTCATCATTATTCGATGCAAACCAGGTGAGGTAGAGTTCAGTAGGAGCCAAGCCACAGACTTTGGCTAGACTCTTTGACAAGCCAACTCTGTGCAGCTTGTAACGTATGTAATAATATGTAGGCTCAGTCGGTACAGTGCTTGTCACTAGCTGTCTGTTAAATAACTCTGTAATAAGGTGAACCGTTGACAATCACTGGAGACAATGACGTTGACAATAGCATATCAAACGAAGCACAATAATGATACGTTAAATGATTCCCCCATGCGGATTTGTTCTCCAAACGGCTGCTGAAGAATGCTATTTTCCCACATCCTTGATTCCTGTGAAGAAAACAAAAACAGATTAATAATATTGGCTAAGAATCCCTTTGAAAACACTAAAAACCGTTCATACTCCCCATAATTGCATACAAACAGATCCATCAGATCTTCATACCGTAGTATGTACAGAATATGTTCATGGACATTTAAGAACAAAGTGTTAGCATAGCTGTCATTTGTTCACATTTCATTCTAACCTGCATACAGTTTGGTTGGTGCATGAAATCTCTCAGAAAGTATAAAACTAGAACACTTATTTTGTCACGGTAAAAAATGATTTTCGATGGATCAGAAGAAGATGCATGTGATTTTCATGATTTACAGAGCAAGTTCCAAGAATTACACTGTAATTGCTACGTGTTTCTCCCTCAAACATCTTTTAAAAAGGATTTACTAAACTAATGATTTACTAACACCTTTGCAAATTTCATCTAGATTTAAGACGCATCACCACCAGCCGCACACAAGGCAAGTGGAATCATGTTTTACTTCATGGGAGAAATATGTTCAGTGATCATGAATCATGTAGACTTATCTTATTCTACTACAACACATCCATTCATCAAATCCCTCTGGGTTAAGTTGACAGAGACGTGAATTTTTCGGGAATACTTTGCACACTCAAACTGTTAGTCAAATTGGCCAATTTAATTAAAATAAACGGCTCCGCACATTATATGAATGAGGTGTCGGATTTGCGACTGTGAGTGAAAAAACACCCAGCCTCTTCTCTATACCTTTCCTTTTCGTGTTCACTCTGTGTGTGTGCCAGTTAGGCTAAAATAATGAAATGCCAATTTTTTGTTTAAATGCTCCAACTTTACGAATTAGTATGCTTCTCATGCTTTTTTTGTAGCACTTACTTTTTCAAAGGTGGTTGTCCTAACTCTTCTAATATGTAGTTTTAAGCTATAACGTTCCCAGAATATATTGCAGCCTGCTTGTTCTTTCCCTTTTCTTATTAGTTGTACAGTTCTCTGTCTGTGCGGGTGACGTGCAAATGTAAAAACAAAAAATAACCATTTGTCAAACACTCGATGCATGCATGATGTATTGGACACGGTAGTAAATCATAAAGAAAGACGCGAGCGTCTAGTTTTTCATTCCCAGCCCTTTAAATCAGTTTCAGTTCGAGTTTCAGAAAGATGTGCCGAACGGAATAACATTTCCTTAGTAGTACGCTTATTAGTTCAAAGCACTGAACTGCAATACATAGTAGTAATGTTCATAGTTCATAAAACTACTTATCAAAATACTTTATCTATAACGAAAAAAAATGGGAAAAAAATTGTGGATATTTTCATTGGGCTGTAAAATGTTAATTGGAATTGTGAACACTGTCAATATTTCCTCAGTTTTATCCAGATAACAAATAACTTGCACATCCACAAACGAAAAAATTAGAAAGATATAATCAAACATGGTGGATTGGACTGTGTAGCGAGTGCCAAGACATTATGCAGCAAAAAGCAGATCTTTTACTGCTGATTGATATCTCTTTCGCTTACAACTCCGGCTCCAAGCTCATCAACTGCTCCTCTCAACCAAAACCGATGGAAGTAATGAAGTAGAATCTTAAGTAGTTGTGCGAAAGAGAGTTTTCAACCTGCATCCAAAATGCAACCTGCACCGCATCCAACCAGCCATATGCCAGCAATGTGTCAAGGGATGGGTGTTACAAGAAATGACAACCAAAACATGCAAAATCCGGAGCAGTAAAAGAAATTGCCAAGTGAAATTTAGCATTCCATTCTTCTGTTTTTATAATCAGACCGAGATCTAGTTAACCTCTTGAGTCGTCACAAAATGCACGGATGGCGATGAGAATGATATGATGATGATAGCTAAGACGAAGCTGTTTCATATGTCTAGTTTTTATCTGTGCTTTGGCGTACCCACCATCGCTTGTTGTTATCGTACATTCCTCTGCGTCAACCTATAGCCAGAGCATTACATTGCAGGTTGGGCTTTGGTGCTGTTTCCTTTTCGTCAAATCCACAGAATACATGCAAAAATCCAACTCGACAAGTCAGCAGTTTACTCTCTTAAACACTGACGTATCATGTCATTTCCTCTTCTCTATTTTTCAGGTATCAGTCATTTCACTTCACTACATCCCGTTAAACGGTAGTCTCTCGTCTCTACTACAAGTCATGCAGCATTGCACAAAAACGCAAAATAAATCGTTTTTTACCTGAACACCGGTCTAATCTCAATATGCGCATAACCAATACGTATACATTGTCTGGTTGGAATGGGGTCATGCAATAATAATATGCATGCATGTAACACAAACAAGGTACAAACATCAATCAATGCATGCATCCATCCAATCCACACGAAATGATGCGCCATTTATCCTACTAATTCCTGAGGCATTCTGTCATGAAATCCTGTGAAGTATGACCACAAAACTACGCATATCCGATCAAATTCACCTGTAATTTCAACCAGTTGGATGTGTACACACAGGCAGAATAAACCAATATCAATATCACGGCCATTCTCTGAATCACAGTGGGTAAATCCCCTCGTTTCGCCATCATCCTGATTTTTGTAAACACTAGCACATGTAAATACACGAGCATTGGACTTTCAAGTAATTAGTGAATCATCCATGTTATCATAAAGCGCATCAGTAACAGTCAAGAAGATTTTGCCGTTTCGTAACTTTTATCAGCTTCAACAACTTCCTTTCCTCTTCGTCAACAACAAAATGTCTTTGATGACTGCGTAAATTTTATTAAAACCAAAGGAAGATGACGAGAAATGAAAAAGCCCTGCGGACACATTGTTAAATGCTTTGTTTCATACAAGATGAAAGAAGAGAAATATAAAATCACCCAGCGATTAGAGTATTACGCTCCTTTGCAGTTGCCGATTTGCATATAATTTCCATTAGACTCCGATCCGACAATGATGATTGTTGCATACCTACAATCATCAGTATCAACAAAACATCAAGAGTTTTTAGAGAGGCACGTTACGTTGTTCAACTGATTGCAATTTTCTTTTTATTCAATCATCATCATTATCATTTACAACGATATTACCTGGGTAAGTACATACAGGTATGTTCGAAAATGAGGAGTACGGTAAAGTTCACAAATGAACAACATCCTTCAAAAAAAATAACTTCAACCATTTAAAGTGGTTACATTACGCTCATTCTTTGCAATTTAACGGAGGAAATTGTCGTGTACTCTTGCTGATTACGAGTGCATTAAATATTAGTTTTTACGAGCTTGGGTGATAAGTTACACTATACCGCTCATAACTTCCGATATACAGATTTATTGTTTGAATATGAACGGATAATGTATTCCTCTTTTACTTGGCATTTACAGGTTATAAAACGTTGCTAGCGACGTGAACAAGAAGAAGAAATGTCCCTATTTATCTGACAATCGGGTGCTTCACTGTCTGTCATACTTCCTTTGACGTTTTAAACAATGTATGCAGAAAGAACGCTTGAGCGTCTTTCTACCTACCTAATACAACCTTCTAACACTGTTACTCTCCTTGTAAGAACGATACTTTTTTCATAAAAAATGTTTCTTGAGTCCAATCCGCCATGTACTTCCACTCCACTAGACAAGCAAGTTTCAGGGCGGTGGCTCCATAATTGTAAGTGTACGATTATTCCCCGACATCAAAAGAATGAAGATCTAATCGAAAAGAATGGATGTAAAGCATGTTTGCGAGAAGCTGCATCCATAATATAATGTAACGTAACCAGAATGTGTTTTATCTGAATCAAGAATTTGTGCAAAATATAAGTATGACTCATAAATGAAATGCAAATACCGTCAATAGAAACAAGATTTTTTTTGCAAAATTCCGCCAACATTAGGTATGCAAAAGGGAGCTTTAAAATGGTTTACAGATGCCATTATATGCATACCTAGTAAATGTATGGAATTTTGTTGGGCTTCTTCTACTACCTCATCATCCCAGAAACCTGGCATTATTCAAGTCAGACTGAATACATGTTGTTGGCAAATTAAGTTGAACAGACTCGCTGAGAAAACATTTTTATTCCATTGTCCGTCGTTTCTCTGCTATAAACCAGCTGCCTTTTGCACCAACTTCATATCCAAATCGTACATAGGGAACTATGTTGTGTAAGTGGTGGTATTAGAATATGATTACCCCTTTCCTGTTGCACCTCTATCCACATTCTTAGGTGCAATTTATGAGGAAGGATTCGACGAAATTAGGACATATACAAAACATAAAGTACAAGTAACAAGCTCACAATTTAATGAACCTTGCTAGCTACTTATTTATCTCGTTAACATCTTCATTCTGCACTTTTTGTCCAAAAATATCTAAAGACAAACGCTTCACTTCCTTATGGCTATAGAGCTGTTCTGGTCAACACCTGAAGCCTTAATAATACACACCACCAGGCAGTTGCATGTTATAGTTGTTATTTCTTATCAGAAAAGTAATTCTCTTTAAAATTACACTTAAACAAATAGTAGCAGACTCACTTAACCAAACAGGCAAAAAACCGATTTGATGATGCATACGAATTAAGGGCAATAAGTATAGCTGCTGATCAAAAAATCATCACTTTTACCAATCCGACGTCGAATTTCATTCTCAACTCAGCGGGAACAGCACGCAAGGGTGTAACGTAACAAAAAGTCAGCTTTACTAGCTCTTTGTTTTCCCATGTTGCAAGTGAACCTGGAGTCAGTGTAATTACAGGGTACTCCAGCACGTAGCAGACACAAAAACTAGAAACAGTGTAGACAAGGAAGAGTGTAGCAGTCAATAATATGCAAAGTAATAAACACCTTTAAGGGATCCTTTCTGAACAAGGTTTCAAATTCCCTATACTAACGCAATCATCATCCCACAATCAGAATGGACATAAACTATTCTCTCACCTGCTATAATAATTGTTCATGGAACGGAGAAAGGTGTTATCTTCATTATTATTAAACTGGCATTAATGAACTGACTACAGGCATAGTTTTAAAAGCATGTCGACAACAACCCGAGTTTGTGATCCAGTTTCTCAGAGGTGCTTATCACAATAGGGCATGGAGATGAGTCGGTAGCCGGAACTTGAAATAGATTTGCATACAGTGGCACTTAGCAATAGAATATTCAAATAGATCTTCTACATCCAACCACCGAAATGCAAGCAACAAAGTTTTTATCGCAATCCAACGCGGAGAGGAATAGGTCATAAAACATTTTTCAATAAAAAGAAGTTCCTCCCACTCCATGTTCTTTTAACGCTGCAGTTTAAAAAGCTCGTAATTTGAATGAAATGGTAATGAGTGCAACTTGAAGGATCAACCAAATCCTTGTTCCTCTCACCTCAAAAAATTCTATTTTCTTTATCTCCAACTGGCGTAATGATTAAATGGTCATTTCGTCCAAATGCTTCTCATTGTCAGAGCTACTTAACTCACCATCGGTTTTTAAGAACTTTCATCAATGCACTCTGAATGTGTTGCGGGGATGACGGAGTCTTGTTTTTATGCAACTGTATTTAGCATAATAATATTTACAAAAGTATAACATGGTAATCGTGATAAGGTTATCTTTCGAGATGTGTTGCTACACGTACATCCTTTTATCTCATTAGATTATTCGATGTAGACGATTTGGTAGCTAACTGTCTCAAGCGTTAGTAAGTAGTTTTAACATGAACATGGCTACTGCTTCACCCTTTTACGGGGAATGGCATACTAGATGAAGCTGCAATAGCTTTATCTTTAGCATAAGTATGTAGGTACATGCATACAATTAAGTAGTTATAGAGTGAAGAAGAATTTCGCTGCAACTCAACCCGTCCGTATATTGTTACTACCAATTTTCCGGACAGTTTGCCTCGTTTTCAAATCTAAAGCACATCATCTCCCCGCAGGTTAGAGAATTTTTTTTGTGTACACATCTGTATTCCAGTTGGCACTTATAGTGTTATTGAGACTTGCCTGTCCAAATCTTCAATTCATGTAGTTATTGTCCTGGTGTTGCATTTGAATGGGTAAGAGTATACATTCAATTGCAATACACCGTCTCATCTCACCTTTTATGCTGTTGTGAGTCAGATATGGTAAGAAGAGTTGCGATGCTGATGATGAATGAAAATAAAAGATTCCAGTCACGGGAGGAATCCGAAATTAAATAATATCCACTCACTCACCTCCTCTCTGGTAAAATTAATGACCCAGAGGTGAAATGAAAAGGCGACAACCTTAAAAAGATATGAGATCAGATCAGAAACGAGCCTTGGAGCGTCATGTATGTACCTAGGTTAGTTGGAAAACGTTTTCTACTGCTGCTGGAAAGCAAAAAAAATACACATTCAATTGCTGCTGATGTGGTGCACGGTTTACGGAGCTATATAAACTCCCAACCTTTTTCTCTTTCTGCATATCATGATGATGATGGTGATGGGAACACAACAATGCCTTAAAAGCATAAATTCAAATCACACGTCTCATCTCCTTCTCTTCATCCTACTACATAATCCCCATCTAATATTTACATATCTCTCCAATCTTCAATTCCTCTTGAGAGAGAAAGACACTCTGCTGCTTTTTGTTGCATTTAATTCTTCTTTCGCTACTGGAAGATATCCAAAAGATTCTGAGAATATCTTTTTAGAGCGAATGAAACGTAATTTCCATGCTTCAACTCTTCTCCTTCACACATCTTTCAAGATTGAAGATGCACTTAATGTCAGAAGCTCAAAATCTGCTACATATTACAACGATCATGTTCTCTAATCTAATCCATCACAGAATATGGTATAATTTAGAAAAAAATGTGAACACAAAAAGGCAAAATGTAATTCAATTTGATAACACTTGCCTATGTTGATTTTGATTATGTTTCCATTAAAAAACCTCAAGTGAGAATTTTCCTTAAAAGATGACATGCTAAAACTAACAAGAAATACGCAGTTCGGGTTGTATTGCTTTTTTGAAGGATTATTATGAAAGTATCTGAAGCTTAACGAAGATGATAATTTGAGTACTCAATTTCATACTGATAACCGAGCTTCTTCTTTTCTTCTATTATAAAAAATCCAAAGTAAAATTTTCATTAAGGTTACAAGATTTACACTACTATTTTATTACAACGCTGAAACTAAAGCCTGCTAAAATATATGGAACCATTGGACCTTCCATATCTCGAGCTAATTTTCATCAATTGGAAAATTATATTGCTTACAAAAATATTCAAAGGAAAAGCCAAGCGTACTACTTAACTTTTTTTGAGCTATGAAATGTTAGGTTTTTCTTGTTGTCACTGTGAAAGAAAAGTATTTTCATTTGTTTCCAGATTTAAGCATGATACCAACTTTTTTCAGATGCACGAAAGAACTGAGAAAGTCTAAAAATGGAGCTTATTACAATCCTACTGAAACCATTATGAATGCCAAGAAGTGCTTAAGCTGAAAAATCTTGAATATATTTGTTCACAACAAAAAGAAGTCTACACATTATTGTCTGCTCTGCTCCCACATACTTTACAGCATTCCATTTCACTCGTCAGTAAAAGAAAACTATTCGTCCGCAAGATGAGTACATATAAAATAAACTTATCAACAACAGAAGGAATATAAAATTCTTTGTCAAGACAGTGTGTGCTCTGTAACATTAGAATAAAATACTCCTCGATGCATTCATCTTATTCCGATTTATTTGGTAGCTGCCTCTTCAAAACAAGGTTCCATACATCTATAAATGTATGTTATTTCACATCCAATAAGCAACTAATGTGTTCACAATCAGTAGCAAGAGTATATTTGGAGAGATGAGAGCCCATTTCAAGGATTTCATTTCATTTCTCACCACATTCATTACACAGAAAGCACCTTACTTGTCACATTATCATGATACAGCATTAAATAACAAACTAGCCTGTAAGATATAGGTGTAAGCTTTTCTTCGGCACACATATTAAAAATACAAATAACAGTAGTCATAATACTCATACTCACTTGACAATAGCATTTCAAATCCGAGTGAGAAAAAAGAGAACGAGAAATATATATATTGAAGCAATGCATTCTTCCCATTTTATTTTATTGTACCATCATGAGCTCTTCTGTGGAATGTGGATAATGGATACAGGCTTGCAATGCAACATGCAACGAAGAAATTCCTTCTTCCACCAACTGAAAAAAAAAATCTTTTCAGTTGTGACAGTAGTACTGTAATTATAACTGCTAATGTCGTTTCAAGAAATGCACTTTAATCTACTCTGAATGAAGATACACGATAGTAGCCCAACATCAAGGTGAATACATGCAGGATTTAAGAAACTCATTTGTCGTTGAATGGATTTCTTTTCCGAGTGTCGTATTTTTTATATCCTAAGAGCAATTTACTAATTTAGTGTCAGCAAAAGATTCAATATTATGACAGAAGCGAAAAACTCCTAAACATCTATATCCATCCACACACAACGTCAATGAGTTACTACGACGTGCTGGTTGGTTTTTCACATCTACTCAATAAAAATTACAATGTGTGGATTGTGAATCTTCGCACAAGAAATTGTATTGGAATTTTTGTAGCTTGTAGACTAGACCCATTCTTTCAAGATATAACAATAAATTGTGGTCCTGAATCAAGACTTGCTGCACTAACACCAGCATAAATTCAATGACAGGGGTTATACAAGTCTAATTACCAGCTTTGAAATTATGCCTATTGCTTTCTTTGCAACTCCGTTTTACAAAAGAGGTATAATCCCTTCAACGAATGTCATTAGCAGTGTAGGAATATATAAAAATGATACGGCACTGCACTTGAATGCATAGGATGTTTCGGGATTTTCCAAATAATTATAGTGAGTTATCACCTTCCAACACATGTGGAAAGACAATATTCAATGTCAAAAGTATGGTTTTATGATAGCGACACAAAGAATGACTGCCTGCTTTGAGCCATATATCGTATTGGAGTTTAAAAAGAGTGAATATATGCAGTTGGTACACTTTCATAAGAAAAGCGAAACGATGATTATCCCTGTCTACCCAGCTATCTGGTAGCAATAGAAAAACTAATGGTCTGTTCTGTTCTCTGATTTTGTTCACACATCCCCTCAAAAAAGAGACTCCTATATCTCGCTTTGTGACGGAAATGCATCTTTTATCTCCAATAATAATCATTATTAGGGTCAATGAAGCCTGGATGCTGTTTTTTAAAAATACGAAGCCGAGTGCAGAGAGAAGCAATATTATGAATGAATGCACTTGAAACACATTTGAGAAATGATTACGTTTCTTGAAGATACGGAAATTATCATCTGAATGTGGTAAAGTTAGGCTTCATTGCTTCTGTTCCCGAGAATAATTGTGCACTTTAGTGATACTCTAGTCCATTAAGAGTCTCACCTTTTTCTTGTGAGATTGAAGTCGCCGAATGATCATTTCTTGTTAAAATTAAGGGAAAGAGTATGCTACACTGGAATAGGTATGATATAATGCAAAGGATAAAGACAATTTTCAGAAGATCTTGGAAAAAATTACCTCTGTTTTCAGATCTGTATGCCTTTTACGGGAGCACATTAAAAGATGAGCAGGCTCGTTAACACATCCCTTGAGCAGAATAAGGGATGATCCTCATTTTTCATAAAGTAATGATAACCCCTTCGCTTCACTTCACACACGTAGAGTTGACTGGACGGACGGGAAACTGATTTCAAAACAGGTAATTTTCCTCGACACCATCAAAACTCAACGAGATTGATCGCCATGCGTAATAACAAGACAGACAAAGTTTATTTTCTCCTCCTTTTCTCTAAAAACTGTATGGTGGATCCAGTATAAAATATTGGTAACAGTCATCATTGGCATCTATGCACAAATTAAAAAGGAGGGAATGGAAAAAATAAATCCCTTGAAACAAGACCAGGTCAAAAAGTCACATTGTTACTTTACTGGTTTCAAAAAATATCATGTGGTTTCACAAACAACACCTGTAACTCAACAAAGTCACGAAATCTGGTAACCAGTCTGGCCATGCATGTACATCACATTGCTGGAGAGTAAATTATGAGTTTGGTGATGATATGATGGGTTCCGTAGTGTGAGTACATGCACATTAAAATGAATTTCCTTAAAAGATATAGCCACTTTCTTGCTTCATTGTAAGAAGGATGCAAGATAAGTTTGAGATCCTGAAGTAAAAACAACAACACATTTTCAGTATCTTTTCCTAAAAATCCGATTATGGAGAGGGAAGAGAATACTTGAGCACATTCACTTTACAAGCCAGCCAGGCCGGATATGAGCTGTTCAATACTCAAGGGCTCATACTATACTACTCTTGATTTTCATAAAGTAAACGAATAAGTCCATAGTCAAAGGGTGCCTTTAGCATTGTGAACTAATTTTGTGTTCCCTTTTCCTTCAAACGTGTTGAACGGCATAGGTTCAGATCTAGATCCACGCTGTTTTTGTAAAAGTCAGGGGGAAAACCTTCTAAGAAAATATTGGAGAACCGGTCTGATGTGATGTGATTTGAGGGGTAAAGAGCATAACGAAAGAAACTTCAAATAGTACAGGTCACATGTACAACATTTTACGAAAAAGTATCACTTAACGTACATTTGCTGCAGTAGACATAAAGGACACCTTTAAAGTTCGACCTAAAAATCCATTGGAAAACTTGTTACTTTATGATAAACATCAAAAACCCAGCACGAGCAGTGCAACACGGTAAAATAAATGTAAAGATACACACAATATACTTGAGCTCTCGGAGCTGTTGTTGGCAGCACAAAGCCACATACGCAACTGGAATACATCTAGTCTCTAAACCTGACATATATTTGTCTTACACGAGTCTGAAAAGCTTCAGCTAACAAAAGCGAGCTTACTTAGTTCGTACCTATATGAATACATCCAATATACCAAAGAAGTAGCAAGACCTGTGCATTATCTCTCGTCTCACACTTACTCACGTCTGTACACATTAAGTAATGTACCTCAAGCTCACAAATATTCTACCTTACTTACATAATGACAATGCAGAGTTACTCTTGTGCTGGCTGGCATTGGCATCTCTCTTCTTCTCTGTGAGAGCAAAGCCGATGACTAGTGAACTTTATGTGTGTGCATGTAAGCGAGTAATATATACTAACGTGAGTGTGGACTCTTTGCACATGAACTTTTGTTGAATAATAGTTTTTCCTAGCAGCATGAGCACGCCAAACAACACACGGATAAACATACCTTTTTCCCTGATATCTTTTACATGGTGAACTAAATAATAGCATGTCATTTCTTCTGGCCAGGTCGCGATCGCAAACTTTCTTTTCAGCTTAAACTCATTTTCTTCTCCAAGTTAGGTTCGTGATGAATAAGTGACCAGGTGAATAATATGATAATGAATGAAGAAGTTTAGGCATGCCTGCGTCTTCAGTATTTCTGGTTTTCACGAACCAATACAATAATCACAATGTATACTTCACCTCACGTTCTATTTCTGCAGCTTAGCTGTAAGAAAGTAAAACTTCCTCAAAATTATGTGTATCCGTTCCAAAACGAATGAATGAGGATGACGAGGCGCAGCAAACAATTGAGATTAGGGCTTTTCAGGGTTTGAGACATGATGGCAATTTGGTTTTGCCAGTCGACAATATCGTCTTCTCCCAAAAACTTAACTTTTTTGGGGATCATTATTATTACTACCGTACAAGATGTTTTTATTCTCCGTTTTCTTTGCAGCACATTCCTCGAGTTTTTATGAGTTTCCTGTCTTGTATCTTGAGGAACATTACCTTTTGCATGCATGCATACCTAAAACCTACGAACCTTTTTTATATATTTTCAGAAGCCTTTGTCTGGAATGAGCAAGGTGGATTGAAATTATGAGGAGCATTTTCAGGAATCCGCAAGCAGAAAAATCATGTTATTAATGTTTGTTGGATAATTTGTAGTCTATTTACTTTCTATGGAGAATGAAAGGTGCACCGATGGAATTTTCTTGAGCCTTGTTAGAACTTGCGAAGAGATAAATGGGCACTTGATGAAGGATAAATGGGTCTAACATGCAAAGGTAAGAAATGAGGTACAAGGCGCCGCGTTGTTATATACCTTGGGCTACTGACAGTTACTGTCATTTTACGTACATACAATGCAATAAAATTTTAATCCCCAAATATGCTCGTAAGCCCATCAAGGGCTGAATTCTACAGAGAAAATGATCAAGTTCATAGTTCACATCTCTAACACGGTAGGCGAGGCACGGTTGTTTAACAAGAAACATTGGTTTTATGCTGCATTTTGAATTTATTTTCTTTCAAAGAGAAAAAATAACACATAATATCATCTCCCTTCCCAATTGTTATGTGCGTGAACTCGGTTTTCTGTTGGGCAAATCAACTGAAGAATCTGTTTTCTTTTCCCAGTTTTATCTTGATTCTTCCTCCAACAGTTAACTATGTACTTTTGTTATTTTAGGGGATCTGGACACGTACACCTTGTAGCTACCGTGGTAAATCTGAATGTTACCTCAACATGACGTTCATCGTTGTTGAAGGAGGAAGAAGAAAGAAAAGTAACAATAATTCCTTTAAAAAATGCTTTTATTTTCCAAGGGTTTTTCAACCGGACCATGTTGGACACGCTCACAAAATATATTTTGTAGGTAATTCCTTGTACAGTCTTCAAGAAAGATAATCATTCTCATCACATCACACGCATATCACACAAAAAGGGACGATGTAAGTACACGTCGACAACAGAGATGAGCGTATGCCAACACACTGTAACAATAATGAAGGGGAAGACACCTCTACCCACTGACAATTTATAAAAAGTGACTGTTGTTGTTTCCAGGGAGGATTTTTTAAGGCTTCCTACCGAACGCAATCTGTTCCCTTTTGTTCCTTCAAAAGAACAGATTTGTAATTTTACTGCTCTTGTTATTACCAAACTGTGCCTAGGCTTTCAAAGATGTTTACTGAAGACGCACATTAACGATTCCAACCCCAAAGTACAAAAAATACATAAGATTGCAGAACAAACAGGACAGGTGAAATGTGAAGGAGGTGTGCAAGAGAGGAGTGATTCCGAAGGGGAGAAATGTATTATATATGGATGCTAAAATGAGAATTGGATGAGCAAGCGCAGTTAAGATTATAAGGAAAAACTCTTAAAAATGAAATGAAATATTACCAAAGAGAATAATCACTTGTTTTATATGCATTACCACTTTCAAATTAAAAAACAGAACAGACCAAGCGTTTTGTTCCCATTTCTCTCTCTCTCATTCTTTCTTTTGGCATTTCAAAATCTGGAATGAGGAACGAACAAGAAACGACAAACAGTCCAATTAAAAAGCTAGCTTTTTTGCTTCGAGTATCTTCAATTCGCCGCCTTAATTTTCTCTCAAGTCAACCTCCTACCAGGGCTAATCTTTCTCTTCAAAGATTTTTGAAAACGTCCGATGAAATGAGACTCAATAGAAACAAGACAAAACGTTGTATGTACTCACCTTCCCAAAATGAATTGAAATTCTAGCCTTGCTTGCCCATGGAACAGTATCAAAGGCTAGGCTTAAAAAATGAATGGATGTAAATACTATATTATTCTTGTGAGCCCGTAATTCATTTCCTAATTCATATGTATGAACTGATAATGCACGTAATTGCTTTTCCATCAAAACATTACTTTTTTTTATTCCGAATTACATTATAGCAGATTTATAGCTAAATCAGCTCCAGTATTACTACAACTCGAGTCCACTAGCAACTACTTACACCTCAATTTAATGGGAATTTTTCATTCTCTTTCTCATCTTTCAAAATAGTAATTGTGCAAGAAGGGTAATCATTTTGCAGAAGAACATTCTTTTTATTACTATTTGAATAATATTAAAAACACACAAATACACCGTAATGTGTCTGATTGTAATATATAGAACATGATTTTTAGACATTAATACATGGATTCCATTTACCATTTCCCATAAATCAAGTTGCCTAATAGAGCTTTCACCCTTTTGCTTGCGTGTAGAATGGTGTATATCAATATAGCAATATATAATATACATCATACACACCACTTACTCATTCCAATTGAGACGGGTTATATTTCAATAAATTACGTGCGTTATGTGATCCTATTACTTAGGAGTAATGGTGGACAACATGCAGAGTTGTGAATAAAGGTGTACTGTATGAGATCACTCTTTTATTGCTTCAAAAAGTAGTAGAAATACCAATACAAAATGGAAATTGCGTTGTTGGAAAGAAACTTTAAGACAAAATACCATCAACAATGGTCAGGCTATTTTAAAATTAAATTTCTTACAGTGGAAAGTACACAGTAGGAAGCAAAGATTATCAGGAAATTATTCATAGGGATAAGGATTGGGTTCGGAAGTTCATTTTGTGTAAGCGCAGGCAGACGTGTAATTTCAGATAATTTGAAGTAGCGAAACTTAGTTTTGCACATCAATTTGGTATTGTAACTTTAAATTATGTATATAATGTAAGTACCAACCAGCCATATTATTGCTCAATCGAAGCCCGAATCTCATTCCAAACTGACATGACATCTAAATCAATGGGGAATGAAATAGCATGAAGTACTTTTGAATGACAAAGACAACAAAATTTGTCTTAGTTTATACCAAAATCAAAATTGGATTTTTTTTGTTACAAAGACGGTTTATATTGTTTATATGTGCCTGCTATGTATTCCTACATATAGATTTAACAGCTCCTCCTCTTTCAGCCCAGCGATATTAAACAGGATTTCACTTTATTTACATACTGACGAGTCCCATTTATATTATTGCTGGCGTCAGAATGTCAGCTATAGCTCAGACTTTTGATTCTCAAGCCAACAAGAGCAACTTTATACAAAAACTGAGTCGATATTACTTTTTTCTATGCATGCGGATTGAACATCGAATCCTTGCCAAAACAAGACTTTACTCTGCTGTCTTGATTTAAAGCCTGTTTCGGGTTAGCAAGACATCAATAATTGTGCAAATAGAAATTATAATAATAAAATACGCAATGTAACACTGTAATTGTATTAGAAAAGCAAAAATTCCACCAAAATTCAGAAGCACTATGATATGATAAAATAAAATTCAAGGTCTGTTCCACCCCAACTTTAGTACACACAATAAAAATCAATAGCAGAGCTCAGAAATAAATACAAAATCATCATTAATTTTTTTTGAAGAAAAACAACCAAATGACTACTTTCTGTCCTTTACGAATCCAGACCAAACTAGCGAAATTACAGTCAGATAATGTCTGCCAAAAAATAGTCATGAAAAATCAATTGGGCACATGAATAATGTAGGCCTGTTGATCCCAACAAAAATTCCTTTGACAAAAGTCAAGTGGTTTAACCAGCCACTGCCACAACCAGCACAAAGAAACGAGAGAAGCAAAGCAAGTTAGCAACAAAGCTGTGGATTTCTAATATCATGAGAAAACCGATGTAGGTATACTTATACATGTGTATTTTAAATGTTCAATCATATTATACTTATTTGCATTTGGATAAAAGACTCCCATCAAATCGATATCAAAAGAAAACTCTTTTGAATTTCATTACTAAATGACGTAAAGTGCAGAAGAGTACAAACTCACAGGCATCATCGTCCTATCAGATCTAAACAATGAAACATCAAAACCGCAAAGCTATCCACACAACAACATCAAGAAAAGCCCTCTTAAACATTTTTACCAACCGCAATATCAAGTTACAGTGGGAGAACTGCATTTTCTCCTCATAATATTATTACAGGAAGCATCATTATCATCTTATTCTCATCTTCGTATTATCATGACTGCACAACACAACATGCCTGCATTTCTTCCTCGTCCTAATTATACATTACAGATTGCAGCTACAGAAGTCAAAACTTGGAAAATCAGTTTGAGATGAGAACGCTGAATAATGAAAAAATGAATACAAGTCGAATAGTCATTGTTTTGCTTTATATCCATTGAAATAAAGCATTTGGGTTTTCAATTCAATGTCAATAAAAAATTTGTACAAAACCACATGCTGTGAATATTTTTACGACAAATTTTTACTGGTAAGATTTGTTTCAGATATCAAAAGATTGAAGATCGAAGTCATATTGGTATTTAGTTTAGATCGTATGCCTAAACTCAAGCTCTCTGGTTTAGCAGTATCGTGCATCCGGATCTTTGGTCAAGTCTAGATTCTTTTATTTGTTGTGACATGACAGGAGGGTTGTCAAATTCAAAAGGAGATGAATAAAACATGCCTAATCGTTTAGTTTATATTCATTGCTCTGGCTTCATTTTCATCCATTCAATGGCGAAAGTAGTTTCATGCTACTAAACTACACGCATGAATTGAAGTATGCTGAATAACAGCTAACCACCAACATCATTCAGTGATTTTTACTTGCAAATGTCGTCGTAATCATTGAATTAAAACGTGCAGTTTAGCCTGCTAAACTCACTTGTATGATGGATCAAAAGTATAAAATACGAGATAAATGATACACCAAACATAGCTTTTATAACGAATATTCCATCTTTGTTTTTCAAAAGGAAGTCAAACCGAACCAAAAATTATAATTTTCTCTTTCTCTTTGTTTATATCGGATTACCAGCTACGGTCAGATCATCATCAACCTTCATCAGATTTCAGACAGGAAACCTTAACCAACCTCAATAATAGCAATCATGCCACAATTATTTTTAAGTACTCGTGTGCTCAATGAATGACAAGATTCGTGCCCACCATCTGTCTACTTACCGGCTCTCCCTCTTGGAGTTCCATTCCATGAAGGGAGCAATACAAGGAGCACTTGGAAACTCACATCATGCAGACGTATTTTTAAAGAAGAACAATAATTATTTTTTTCGGAAAATCAAATCTTCTCAGTAGTAGTATGCCAGATCATCATTTAATCTTCCTGGGTTTTTAAGATCACCTAAGTGAAATTACCAGACCCGACCTGAGATATCTTGGGATATCATCTTGAGCACAGGCCTACCACACCACACAATTCAATAAACTCATGCACTTCACTCAACTCACTTACTCTTTTCTTCGCTGTTTGGGCCCAAAAGATTCAGTAGCTTGAAACTAATCATTACTGATCCAAAAATGAAAACCCCCCACATGCAATCAAGCAAGTAGGCCAAACGACGTTGCAAGAGTATGACATGCAAACATGTATAAGCACTACTCATACTCACATCATTTAGAGAAGAACATTGAATGAGAAACAAAAACAGAGTTTTGAGTTACATAATAACAGCTCAAGGAAAATGAACAAGGAGTTTTGTATCAAGAAGACAAACCCTACTTTTGTTCGCCATAAGTTTCCGTAGGTTGATTTTACTGAGATGAAGTTTTCTTTCGCTTTACACTCTATTACGATTTACCCTGGTTTGGTGGTATCATATTGAAGACATGAGTGACTGTTTCACATCTAATGTTACACATTTTCGATGCGTGATTCCCTGGTAGTCTTTTTTCAAATGATGGGTTTATCGAAAATCCTGCCATGCACTGAAACAAGGGATGTTTCCATAAAGCATCATGCATGGAGACTTCTTTCTGAGTTAAGTACTTCCAAAAATCCTAGACTCAAGTCCAAAACGACATGCAATTTTAAAAGATTGAGTCAATGACTGCCTGGTTTGACCCGGGATGAAAACCTTTCCCTGGGGAGGAAAGAAGCTGCTTAAAATTTGGATAAAGCTCTACTTTAGTATAGCTATATGTTTCGTTCAGTCCACTCCATTCGTATTTATATAAATTGAGGGCTAAACAGTTAACTGACTTTGTTACTTTTTAAACATAAGTAGTCTCAATTCACTTTTATCTGGTTGTAGATCAGGATTGAGCTCGGAGATATGATAAAACCCTTCAGTCTGATGCAATATGGCATATATGCAATGGACTTGTGTAATAACAAAACTGTTTTCTCCCTTTCTCTTTAAAATGTGTAGCTCCACCAAACGTATTTTTGTATAATCCTGTTCAAGTAGCAGGAGGACTTAAGAAGCTTAGGGACCACACGCGATTTGGTAATTATGATTCTACACAGTTTGAAGGCGTTGTGTTGAGGGAGAAGGTAAGAGTTGTGCTGATAATAATATTATGATGGAAACAGAAATATAGTTTAATATTAAATTCGAGTACAAAAAAGGGATAGAAACATATTCACTTGATGTCGGACTAGTAATCAAGACCAATGGAGTCGTCTTCTTCCGCTCTACATCCAAGCGGAAGTTTAATCTAAGTTTAAATCTCTGAGTGAGTTGTTTTAACATTAGGTACGGGTGTACCTAATAAGTATTATGGTCATTTACAATCCTCTTTTTGAACGTCTCTATTAAATCGTTCTTAAGTTTTAACAAATTTAGCCTTCCTACCAAAACAGTTTAAGTATAAAAAGCATATGTTTCTGAATTACAAAACCATCAAAGAGTAAAACTAAAGAGTATCTAGCGGATGTTAAGGTGAAAGCTTTATTCAGAAGAAGGGCAAGACAACCCTACTGTAATATTGTAACATAAGGAATCAATCGAGACTGTTTGATTAAGCTGTAGTTTCCCTACAATCATTATATTTCGGGAAACAAAGTTACACTGGGAGAACGACAGGAATGATTTGATGCAGAAATTGTAAATGTATTCAAAGAATAAAATACTTGTGACATGGTTATCACATCCCAGACCAGTGCCAATTTTGAATCAACGTTTTGGCAATACATATAGCATATTAGAGGCTGAAAATGGAGCTTGTAAAAGTTATGAAAATCCGGACTGAAACTGCACTTACCCCAGCATGAGTTATCACAGAGACCCAGAGGGGCTTTCCTGAATTTTTCTTGGCGCTCTCAGTCCTTCAATAATTCTGATATCCTCCGACAGTGAAGCTTCACGTTTGACTGACATGAAGCGACTTGAAAACGATTACCCACGAACTCCTACAGTAAAACGAGAAAACAGTATGATAAAACAAATTTAGATCAAACCATAGCCAACATTGACTACGTTACAACGTGACATGGTGATGCGAAGGCGAAAAATTTGCTACTAATGAAGCAAAGAGCAAACTTTTCCTGCAAGGGATTTTAAAGCGTGCTACAGAGTCATTTTCTTAATCAAAAATTACGTCATGCCTATCAAAATAAGTTAAATCTGTAAGCAATCCAAATATTTTTTCATTCAATCTACTCCATGAATCTCAACTCGTTTACGAACATGCTTGTATGCTTTCTAAACCAACAGAACAGAATCGATGAATTATAATGCACCTTGAAAAACATTATTTTATTACATTTGCCTATCCATCCACCATAAAATAGTAAAACATATTACAAGAAGGTATAAACCCATATCATACAACAAACACAAAACAAACTGCACTCACAGTCAACAGTCAAGTCTCAAGCCAACAAAGAAAGATGAGAGCCATAAAACAAAAAATGGCTATTTTTTAAGAAACAACAAATCTGCACAAAGTCAGTACAGTATTAAATGTACTGTATAAAAATGGTATATTATGATACGATACGATGCGATAGGACAATATCCCACCCAAAAAGTACATGACTCACGCGTGTGTGCACTGCACTCGCTCTTTGCGCACCTTTTGTCATATTATTCATGAGTATCCAGTAATAAATTGAGGATACCACCAGCAACGCTTGAACATAAGATCACATATAAAATAAAAAATTGCAAAAATTTGCAAGTCTATGGGTAAACTTGTTCCACCCCCACCCTCAATTTTGGTTTCATTCAAAGGTGGATCCTATATCTCTTGACTTTTTAGCGACAGCCGGTTTTCCACTAAAATTCGTAATTTAAAACACTATTATAACTCATACTGAAAAAATATCCGATGGGTTCATTCAATCTTTTTTTCATATTTGTTATATTACGTGATGTTCAAATTACTATGCACTGCAAGCATGTGTCTCATTCATGACTTTTTGAAGCTACAGGGAATATGGAGAAAACCAACAGCATTTGTTTTCTTAAGAATATATGAAGATCGTCAAATTATTTTTTCTTAAATAAAAATATATTTAAGTATATATTAGTCAAGTTATCGTTTCAAGCCGTATCGTGTTCAGACTGAGTCAAGTCATGAGATCAGACTTGTATTTTTCTACAGAAAAAAGAAGTTTGCATAATATTATTTACAATACTACACCTTGATCCTACCTATGGAGTATGACACGAACCGATGGGATTCGATGGACACAATCGTTACTCCACACTGTCGTCATAATCAGGAACGTCAACATCATCGCATAATGTGTGTGTTTGTTGTTTACCTGAGCTATGTTTAAAATTATGTAGTGCCTCAAGACATTTACGTTTTTTCGACCCGTTCTTGGTCCTTACTTTCTTGTTCCGTCATCCATTCATAAAAATTTTCTACACAATTTGAGCTCCACACAAAGCCATGCCCTTTTCTTCCAACGAACGATGAAAAGAAGAAAAAAATTTAATTCATAAAGATGGTACACGTACCATAGCCGGTTTCAATAACTGATGGGATGGTGATGATGAGACAACTGATATTTTTTGCCACAGTCAGTAGCATCAATGAATTCCAAATTCTTGGATAACACCCATCTCATTTACACTCATATGTGTATAGAGGAGACTATCGGAGATCATCGGGATCAACCAAAACTAAAAGAAATGTAGTATATGTACCTTCATCTTAACGAAATGTACCTTGTTCACGTCAGTCAGTAGTCATGATGCATCAGCATCAATATTTATTTACCTTGATACTGCGACGTAATGTCTACAAAATTTTGCACATAAATTTTGCATGAAATCGCCTCATGTTTTACACATTCAGTCATGAATCTGCATTCATTATCATTCACTGATGATTTGCTTTGCCAGGTGTCCGACAGCACTTTACGGTGATGGGATGAAGGAAGCCTCAAATCATGTTGAAAATTTTTATGAAATTATCAAGTTTACCTTGATTTTCATGCAATCTTACTTCACTCAAAATTATAAAATGCTTCTGTATTATCTATAGGATCAGTTTTTACAATGACTGCGTAAAGAGAAGCAGGATATATTTATTATGGTTTTACCTATGCTATACAATCAATCGCGGTGTAAACACACTGCAATGTAGTCTTCCAATATTGTACTTGCCCATTACAATGGCTATTGTCATAAATACCTCGCAAGCATATTACATATGTTTATAAAGCCTTCGTATGTTACTGGTTGCATAGACTAATTGGATGTTTCATCTCACTAATTTAAGCATACATAATTACTACCAGCCAAGAGTATGAGGGAATCTAATCTGGTTTCCATCTTCATATTTACAATCTAGCAAGGAGCAAAAAATGAGGCAAAATATACCTTTTTAACGAGAGCAGTACATGTTAATATTTAGCAAAGTTTTGGATGGCAGAGAATTACCATCTATTTGACGTGATGAGGCGATATTGTGGCGGTGAAGTACATAGGACGAAGAGGGTAAAAAACCTTAGGGGATCTAATACAAGTAGATAGAAGACTCGGTGGCTACAAGAAAATCAAGCCAGAGAAGAACAACAACTCTCATCTCGTCACCTTTATTTTTAACCTTTCAATTAGATCTCAACGTCTTCAACAATCATTTCTTGCATATCAAGATCTCGAGGAGGATAGGGGCGAAGAACAAGGTAGAGAAATGTGCATCATTTCGATTTTCTTACATGTTCTTGCAACTTTTATATGAGTACATCGGTATGTTGCATACAGAAGTAAGCATGTATGTAGTGTGATATGATGAATTTTATCCCATGCACTCAAACCAAAATTCAACCATTTAATGAACATTTGCATGAAAACCGGCGCATTTTATTTCAATGAGAAAAGGTACTTCAACAGCCTGATTATATATGATTGTGTACAATACGATCTACCTGAGAAGTTAGTTAAACCAAACACTTTTTCATTTCTTTAAAAATGCATGTGATTGTAACAATTATAGATAAAATGCATTAGCCTAAGCTTGCAAAAGAAAGTCTCATTAAAACCAATTTGTTCTTTCTCTCAATGCAGAAATGAAGATAAAAATTTGTTCAAACGAAATAATCATCATAATAATTCATATTTAACAGAATCCTTGCATTATTTAGATTGGAAGTCATGTCCAATTCCTTTCTCGAATAGGAATGGCCGGTTCAACTCCCCGTTTCATTGTATGTTTTGTGCCAAACTCCGACTTTACACATTTTATCTCTTAAAGCATTTAGTTAACAACAAGGCTAAGTGGCCGAAAGTATATTGCAAACACTCTCTTACAATCGCAGAATGAGACCAAAGAACTTGTGAAGGAATCAACTATTCCTTGATAAAAGTTTACTCGGTTTTTGTACAGCACTTACACATGCAAGCGTTTAATTTGCTTGAACTTCACAACAAATCCTTTCCTGCATAAATCCGACATAAGAAATCTCATAATTCATTCCGCTCTAACAATTAATCACGACACCTCGCTCCTTCTCGCACTCCATGTCACTGACAAAAAGTCAGTGTCAGTTTTATTATTACGACAGTTATTTCACGTCTTTCGTGTGCCACACTAGAAGAAACCATTTTTTCATTCCGCTGTACACATATACATTAGTCAACCTTGACTATATAGTACCAGCAACATCCCTATATCATTGCATTTGTATGCATAGATATCTGATTAGATCTTTAGTTTGATACATGGTGTTAATAAATAAACTCTATTCACACAAAAATACCATTTCTCAATAGCATAACACGTGTCTTGGGAGTGTGCAATGCAGCATGCATGCTCTCACTAGCCTCTGCTAAACCAAAAAGGATTTTCTCTATCAAATTTTTCAAGTTCAATGTTAAGATGCAGTTTCAAACCTTTTAAACTCATTAATGCTTGAAAAAGCAAGGATATTTTAAGGATGGGGTGAAATATGATATTCTACCTTTTTTGCGTATACTAATAAAGGCTGAATAGCGAGGTGAGCAAGCGCGATGAAATAAGTATGATCTCATTGAGGTAGTAAATAAGAGGTTAATTGCTACCCCTCCGACAGATTTGAAATTGCGTAAAATTAGAGTCATCCTTGCTCGGTTTTTCGTACAGTACTGTATTTATTAGAAAATGAAATTGGCTAAAGTTATATACTTCTCCTTTGCGTTGATGACTACTGGTTTTTCTGGAGCTGATTCATAACATCCCCATAAGCTATAGTGTGATCGTGCTCATATTAAAAGGTGGATACTTGTACTTTCTATATAACATTCTATCAGTGGTATTATAGTGCCACTCCTCAACCCAGCAAATGAATCAAAAGTAATGCGAACGTACGTGCTTGAATTTATGCATTTCGATGATTTAGCCACTGAAGAAGCTTTTTTATTACTACCATTTCAATCTTCATTTGGGAAGATTAAGTGAAACGGGCAACGTGAGGTTGAAACCCAAAGTATTCTGTAGCATGCCCGTGTATGTGCGTGCATATACAGATCTACCGCGAGAAAGTTTATATGAATGAATGAAGGAAAGGCGGATTTTAAAACAATAATAGGCTTACGCAAAAATATTTCAGATGGAAACTGCAATACATGTCACTTTGCTATTGAATCTTCGCCACGATCTCATCATCACATCTATTGAGAATGAATGTTGTTTTTCGACTAAAATGTTTGTTAAAAAATACGACTGGAGGCGATATCATAACGACTCAGCCAAGAACAAGATGAGTGATGGTATGATGGCATGTCAGTTGACAGGACGTATAAAAGACTTTATAAAATCCTTCCATTTCAAACACTATAATAATTGCAGAGGATAGGCATTGATAGATTTGTCTTATTCTTGGGCTTCTCTTGGAAGTCATAAAGATCTCTGTTGTCACTGTCATAAATCGTGAGAAGAGAGGACGCATTTTTTCTCAACTCTTTTCATCTGCATAACGTAGCGTAAGGAAGGCTAATGGGCTGTACGGTTGTGCATGTGTTTTATATAGCAGTAGTAGCTCTTTAACTGGCTCTAATTAACATTTAAGAATGCCTCACGACGCTGAAACCAAAGAGGAGACACATGCTTCAAAAATCAAAAGCAAACAAACTTTGCATTTTTCACCACACGCAACATTAGCTTTCCAATGTGGCTTACTGAATCAGAAAATGCAAACACAAATAAACGTGTGTTACAATGTTGCAAGAACATTTCAAAAAAAGTATATATCTGTCTACAGTTTACAGACGTTAGAACTGACTGATCTCCTAGAAAGAAGGGACTACCGTATCTTGGCGGTGGTTGGTTCATTAAGACTAAAAAAGATGGCTCATGTCAATGTTTTGGCAATTAACTTAATGTTTCATCTAAAATTTTGCCAAGTCATGAGTTATATACGTATATTAACTTTGTTGTCAGGTTTGAAACGATAGCCCATAAAGTTGAGAGTTGGGAATTTTATACGCAGTTTCGCCAAGTTCGGTTTTAAACATGCATGGGGCTGTTGTAAAGTATACAGGGATATGTGCATTGCAGTTAATGTTGAGACATAAGACCTTAAGTTTTGTATGTTCGGTCATTTTAACATGGCACTGAAAATTTTGTTACTTTTTGAAAGCTCTCACAAACAAAAAGTTCTCGGCGAGAGTAGTTGCATATTTCCCGAAACGAAACTAACGGCGATTACGGATATTATCGTTGAAATTACTTGCCATTAATGACAATGTAAAAACATTTAATACTACTAGCAGTAGGATTCATTACAGATCGTTACTCCATTTTCTATTTAGGTGGGCAAAGCACAAGTTTTCACCACCCAGTTCATTTCACTGACATTGAAAAAGAGCTTTTGAAAAGAATAGCTGAGTTTTCAAAATTGAGATTTCAAATGAAATAGTTTGCACTTTGCAACTCTTTTCGACTCGACTCTGAGCTCCTTACTTGCAGTGCTCTTATTATGTTGCATCACTTTACTTATTATTGCTCACTCAAGCTGCATTGACTTCACCAAATGGTATCACATTGTTCTGAATTGATGTACCATGACTATGGCCACACATGACCATGAAATTGCCTTCTTTCATTCGGATATTATCCATTGAAAGAGAAAAAATGCGAATGTGTGTGAGCTCAACAATCTCAAAGTCATGATTTTGTTACTAAAGCTTCATACATAATATATACGTACACACATGTATTTTCTTTGAAAAGAGATCTCCACGAAACGGCGATATGATAATAGCTGTAGGCTACTTATAAATTCTTTTCACACCACAGCTGTCAAAATAGACTTCTTTAACATGGCGGCTCGCGCGACATTCTTTCCTTCTCTGAACAACTCACCACCACCACGAAGATGTTCCTGAAGATATTTTATAGCTGTTCTAACTAATGCAAATATGTAAAGCTAATTTTTGTTAGCCAACTCTTTGTAAAAATGCATAAAAGAGTGTGTATGTAGTAAGTACAAGTAGCAAGGGAAAGTTTCAAACTACGATGATGGATCGTAACTAAATTACATTCTGAAGAAATGGCACTTATCAGAATCTCCACGAGGTTCCAACATAATCTTAGAAACAATTTTATTGTGCTTTTAAAAATCTATTGAATAT
Source organism: Orchesella cincta (assembly GCA_001718145.1). Classification (NCBI taxonomy): domain Eukaryota; kingdom Metazoa; phylum Arthropoda; class Collembola; order Entomobryomorpha; family Orchesellidae; genus Orchesella; species Orchesella cincta. Next base: position 51,214 of record LJIJ01000254.1, on the reverse strand, counting down.
ATTTAATCAATCGCCAGAACAGAGCTCAAACCAGTATTTGCATTACGATAATGAGGCTCATCATCACATATCCTATATACGAAGAAGTTAATAGAAATAAGCCTGGAAGCATGGAGTAAAGAAGTGGCACAATAACTGTTTAAATTCTAAATTCCTGCATACAGTTTTTGTAGAATCACTCTGATAGCAATGTATGAATACCACTAAATGTACGAAAGGACACTTTAATCTATTGTGTTGGTGACTGGTGAAAACTATCGCATTTAAATAGCTAACCAAAGAATGTTATTAAAGTGACACAAGTAAAGTTTGAAAATTCACAGAAAAGGGATTCTTCTAATGTGCCTACATCACGTAATAATGACTAATGAAACCAGATAGTAGAAGTCATGATGATGTTTATCAGGATGATGCTGAAGAATAATGGCAAAACAATTCATATATCCGTCCAACATTGATTCAATGATACGGATCAGATTCCAGACTGCATTGGCAATCTACTGGGAAACAGGAAAGGAAAGATCAAAATGCAAAACGCAACCTTCTTAAAAACCACTTCGTTATTCGTTTCATCTTCAAGAAAACTCCTCCGAAGAAATCGTCGACCTCTACAGCTAAACAGTGATACAAGGCAAAGTCATTGGGCAGTTTTCTTACATTCTTTTGCATCTACGAACGTGAGTATCTAGGTGTATGCAGTATGTATGTAAGTAACCGTCTTAGCGTCAAATTGCATTGAAATGGAATGCATCTGCTTAACAATGTATCCACAGATGCCTTCCATTTTGTCGATGCAGCTGGACTGGACGCTGAGCATGCATACTAAAAACGTGTACGAAGGTGTGCATGTAGAATTTACATTTCATATAAACAGGCCATGTCCATGGATTGCTTCCTCACTTGTAATCACCACAACACAACCGTTTAGCTCAACGCAAAAACATGTGAAACGAAACTTTGGACTCTGGAGTTAGATAAACCACATACAAGTGTATACAATATGAGGAATGAATCAAGATTCATTATTTTTACACACGCAAACGGTTTTCTCCGATTCTGAAAGATTCAATAAATTACAAAGAAATACAACATTGAAGACGAATTAAGAGACTACGGAAAATACACGATGATTGATCATTTAAAAATAAAACTTGGCAGAATACTAAGACTTCCACTTGAAAAGCTAAATGTAGGGATTTCCCATCATCCTCACTGGAAACTCAACAGTTGTCAAATATGGTGAATCGTGATGAATATGAATGAAAAGTCTGAACACGAAAGGAGCATTTTAGTTTCAGCAACGGCAGCACACCTTTTCTTGACTTCACATGACACGCATGTTTCTCAAAGACATCTCGTGTCACCCTTCTCTCTATCTACCTAAATGTTTTAGAATGAGTAACAATGAAAACGTGGCATGCGCAGATTAAGAATGATGACTTTAGATAAGGAATGAATGTAGCTTAAAATTTCAGTGAGCACGAAGGACGAGAATTTGATGCATCAGAGCCATTTTCCATGCAAATTAATGTTCTTTCAGGCAGTGCAGTAATGACGGTTCACCAAAGATAAGAATCGAAACGCCGCATGGACTCGATGCACGCAACACTTTTATTTTGCACTATGCCAAAAATTTATTGAAAAAAGGAACGACAAAATTCACTTGTAGACATTCAGCAACTACATGTGTATGTGTCATTATGCCTGCTTTCCAGTTTTCTTTTAAGTTGAAACGAGCCCAATTGGCAGCTTACAAGTACAAGCTGGCTTCCTTCTAGCATGAAACTGACGAGATGATACCTTTTCATGAACTATCGGCACCATTATCCGAGTATATAATCCCGGTATGGCTAATTTACCATCACGCAATTCAACTATACTAAAAAAAAGAGACGTCCGGAATGCCTACCTGTCGCCAATCTAAAAATTCAAATTACCTCGCATATGGTTGTTAAATAAGATTTTACTGCGAAATTATTGTCATACGCTTCCTTTAATCTATGGCTATTTATGTAAATGCGGCGGAGCGTGAGGAAGTTCCTATTCAAATTAAAAATTAGTTTTCTTGAGTAGATTGTCGGCAAGCTTGCCAATGTTGATTGCATAAAATACTAATCAAATTTTAGTTTCACGGGAGGTCCTTTACAGTCGTAAAAATGTGTTTTCATGCGTTTTTACATACAAAGCTTAGTGTCAGAAGCATCTAAGCGGTTAACAAACAACTACATCGTTTTAAATATTGCTTAAGTCTTGGTTCTCAATGTAGTCAAATTACACTCGCCTCCCACTCTATATATAGCATGCGGAATGTTGGATGATCGAAGGAAGTACACAAGAGGAAAATCACACAAGTCGTTTTAATAAAGATAATGCAAATGGTAGGCATCCTTTGTTGGCTTCTAAAATGAGGAAGAGAGATTTTAAAGATAAACCTTTAATATCCAGTTTGAACTGTAAAAAAGGAATAAACGCCTGGCCTGGAACGTCAAAAGAAAGAAACAACTAACGAGAAACGAATAATAAACATAAACTTTTTGATATATGCTCATGTGTGTACTGAGAGACGAAACACATCCCATCTTGGCATACGATGAGAATGAGAGAGCTATACTACCATCTACATTGACAGAAACAACACAGCAAACTGCTTATAGAAAAAATGTTGTATCGATAATAGAACCGAGTAAAGTTGCATGAATATGCGATAACTTTTTATTTTGGAGGTAACAGAAGGATCAGTACGGATATGGAGAGGATGCACAAGATAGAAATTACGATGCTATTAACAACGTCATTACGACTACTTACTTATTACTTCAAGTTTACGATACGAGGACCACCTCTGTTCTTCTCATCTTCGAGAGTGCCGTGCTGGATGGATGATGATGCGAGAGTGCGACGAAGAAATTGCTTAGGCTTTGGTTCTACATGTGTAGGAGGTTTTTGAAAGATGCATAATATTTAAAGGATCTTTTCATCTATTATTTATCGCATCGCCCATATTACATTCATGCGTAACGTATGATATTATATGCTCTCCTCGTAACAATAGCTTTGGCTTCTAGCGTATATTCTCTGAAGCCATATGATAACACCATTCATCCATCGAATTGCATTCTCTCCAGAGTGCATATGATATAGTGTTCAGCGTTCGTTCAACCGAGGTTTCAGATCGAATAACATCTCGTATCAGAGGCGCATACTTATATGATAGAAAGCTTTGAATGGGGAGAATGACTTTTTGGAAGAAAAATTGTAGTATAATGTATCAAAGTAAGATGAGAAAGAACCCCTTGGATAATTATAGGATGAGCTGGTATTAAATGTGAATATTACACGAGAATAATGGAGTGGGTGATGTGTATACTAAACAGTTTGTACAAATTTACGTTATTTTTTATTCCACCGAATCGCTCGGGTGGCCCAGTCTCTCTCCCTGAGGTCTGTAACATTACCAAGAGTTTGAAACGTGCGTACGTACGCAGCATCCAGTTTTTTAAAAAACTCGGTGGAGGTCCATTTCAACATTTACACTTATTACATCACGTCCTTGCATAAAATGCACGGTAGAGACCGCCTTAAACGTAGCTATTATTGTACTTTTATGCATAAATTATATAACATGTTTGAAAATGTTGTAAAATGTTTGACGGGTAAATGTTTCCCGATGAGTTCATCTGTCAGAGGAATAAGAGGATCCGAACAACAGTAATTTATTTAATGTTACTTGTAATTCATCAAAAGGAAACTGTTCTATAAAGCCATTGCCATACCCATTATCTATTGCCGTCCGCAATCATAAGGAAACCTCTAAATTAAAACTATGCAATTGAAACGGAAATACATAAAAGGTTTCCTTCGACTGCTGTGATCGTATTTAAATATAGGTCATTTCTCAAAAGTATAATTTTAACGTTTTAAGATCCAATCCAATGCATTATCCTTCAATCGGAGAAACATATAATATAGTAAAAAACAAGGTTTTAGAGTAGAGCCTTTGTTTGCTGTGTATGGATCGATTTCCTGCAGATGTAAATTCAATCAAATCTCCTTGATTAATCCTTGCTATACAGCGTAGCTTTAATGAATTCATCAATATTAGAGTCACGGGGAAAGTGCTGGGATAGTACATATCTTCTTGATCTGAGAATTGGTTTTTGCCTCTGGAGAAACAAACTAGTTGACCGTCCCACGCAAATGTATCTGCTACCTCAGCAGTAGTCCATTATTTGCATTGGTTGTCATCATATTCAAGTTCAATATATATTTACATTACATGCTCAAATGAAGACTGGCCACTATAATCTAGCGCTCATCAACCTACAGAAGACACTCCTGCAAAAGAACTGACAGTTCATATTTTATGAGGTGGTTGAAATTTTCAAAAAAAATAACCCAAGTACTAACTGAAAAGTGTCACCTGGACTGCTTGATTTTACCTGAGATAGTACTGATTTCAGCTTCAACAAACCAACTGTATGTTAATTTTATGCATTGCAATAGGAGAAAATACTAAATGTTTAATCAGTCCAATTTCTGACAACTTTATAAGTGAAAATTATATGCCCCTCCTTGAACTTTTTGACTAGTTAATATCGCAATAAATTGTCACTAGCTGAGAAGGACGAATTGAATTCGTTTTTACCAATTAATCATTGAAAGGTTTCTGCTGGTCCTACCTTGCAAAATATTTTCATAGTCATTGTAGGTGGAGAGGGGAGACGATTCAGTGATAATAGTAAGTTGTTACAATCAATAAAAATGTACAAACTGCCTATTGGAATACGGACAGGCTGACTACAGATACAGAAAGAATTATTTTCAAAATCAAAAATCCCTTTTAATTCAATCTTTTGGACAATCATTGGAAAAACTACAAAAACATTTATTGCGGCTCATACCAAAAATGGACCGTTGTGTGAGCACACGCTCCATACAAAAAAGCATAAACTAATGAATCTTGGAAATTGCTGGAGGACACACTCGATTCAACCAATCAGCCAAACGAACGAGTCGTAATTGGATTCGATTTTTGTACATCCTATCGGCAACTTCACCCGAAATGGTAGCACTGAGCGGTTTATAATCCATGTAAACCCATAATTTTTTCGCGTATTGACACTTTAAAAAATTTGAATCCGATCACATACACATCGGCTTTTTTGCTGAAAAGGAGTGCTAAAGGAGGCAATGTAATCAAGTGATCAAGAAAAGATACATCTCATTTTGACCAGAAAAGTCAGATCAACATCATTAAATTCAAATTGTTTTGGTTTCTAACGGACTTTTGGTAAGAATGGCCTATCGCATCTTTTAAAGATTATAATCAGAAATCCGCAAATCTATCCAATTCTCTACGTATTAAAAAGGCTACTCATCCTTAGGCATTTTATGCCCACTGATCTGATGAAACGTGAAACACTGCGTGGTAGGCAAGAGCAGAGAGTCACGACAAGTGAAAATGACTAATTTTGGAAGACAGGAAGTTCCGGGATGGAAGCATTGTATAGTGGTGGCTTTCGCTATAAACATATCAAAATAGTAAATCAAACCAGCACCAACACAGTTTTAAAGATTATTTTACCATTGCTATGTACAATAATTATATCGTTTTGTATCGAGGGAAAAGGTAAATGTAGTATTACTGCAGCCATACATGGAAAACGCCGAGAAATGACGCCAATTTAGTTGAAAGATAAGATGAATCATATATCCCACACACTAAAAATTTAATTGACACAAAACCAATGTGGTAATGACTGATAACATAATATAAGGCATCAAATAATCAAAGTTTTTGCTGTTTCGCACGTATTCTAGCTTCCATGAATATTGCAAAAGTGGATGATCTAAACATTCAGCTAGGTAGGTAGACAAAAAGGTCTGTGGTGCCCACCAGGATTGCATGACTATGTCAAATTAAATATTCCACAGCAGGGTATAATTAAATGAGCAGTTTGATAAACGTTTTTGGGGAAAGTTTATGGGAATCGAGTATTGATATTAATCCTTACGTATATTCAAATATAGCAGTTAAGCAACTGAGATGAGTTACATCCATTTTGGGATCCATATGCCTGTAATATGACACAATGAAGCTGCGAGAATATCAGTTGTTTCAACTGTCACTCTTCATCAGAAAGAAGTGTCATCTCATTCATGCATCTACGTTGTAAAAAATGTTGATCAAGGACGCATTTAGGGATTTCAAACGAAGCATACTATGAATATTAAACTTTAAATGCAATGTCATTCAAATACACACGCTGATAAATTATTACCAATAGTGCTGCTGTTGCAGAAGCTACTTTATCAAAACAAATCTTCAAAGATTCTCCGGGTACAATAGAATGAGCTATTGCGCAGTGAGCAATGATATTACTTTAAGCTGTAATGGTTCATTTTCTTGTGTCTCAACCTCTACTTAAGTTTAAAAACGAGAAAATTCTTTGGAAAGAATTTAAGAATGCCCATTTAGGGAAACTGATTTTTTCCAGCAAAAATAATGTCCCTCAAGTAGATGTCATTCATCTCATACATAAAAGGGCAACTGTCATGAGATTTTTATGACAGAAAGATGATGAGAGGATTTTTGCTGCAGAGGAACGTTTATATAGTCGTGTTTTACTGCGTCGTTATTGTAAAGCACCATTATTTTGCAATTTATTTTAATGCGCAAATCCTATGAAAACTGCTTGTTAGCTTACCTGCAATATTACTTTGAGTATTCAGCTGTCACATTGTGAGGCATTGCATATTGTGCAGACAAAATGCATATCCGACCTCAATCAATTTCTTAAACTACCACACATGAAATCAAGTTTGTGCTCACGACCACTCTTGTATTTCTACATCACATATTGTACAGAAGCATAAAAGTGTTGGTACCTCCTCCCCACTGTTGGCTTTACATAGATGCCATAAGGATCATGGTAATTTTGGCAATTTCTTTTTCTCAAGAAAATCGCATAACACTATCGCTCTTCGTAGTGAACATATTCACGCAAGAACGACCTCACCGCCATACCAGGACTACTGTGTAAACAAAACCTTATTCGGATTCCGCACAAGGATATCTTGCTGACATGCACGTCACATAAATCCCATGAAACATCTCCAAGCACAAAAATATACACGACAGATATTATGAGTTACATTCCATTCCACTCCGGCAAATACGCAAGGCAAGTCTTCTTCGCCACAAAGAGCGCCTGCATATTATGCATACATACATATATTTTAGATCCGGTTTTTCGTTTTTCTGATAATCAGAATCAGATTCCCCAGCCAATTCAAGGACTATTTCTAGAACTCACAAGCCACACAAAATAAGACGCCAACCGTGAGGTATCGAGAAACAACTGAATTATCTCTTGAACGTAAATTTTTAAAACTGTTCACCAATGCATACTGGAAGAATGTGCATTTGCAGTTATTCGCATCAGTGATCCCATGTCACTATACACACCTTTTCATAAACCATTCGCATGCTTGTATCTTTACTAAATACAGCAAAATCCCAGCAGAATATAATCTGACAATCCAATCCATGACATTATTTTCTGTCAATGTGACAAGTTTCTTACTCCGAAATCACTGACAAAGTTTACAAAACACAAACACAGAACCACATATATGACATAAACCTCGAGTGTAGTGGGGATGAGCCCTGGAAAAATAGACGACATATCTGTCAAACTCCCTCTCATGTCAAAATCCAATGTAAGTGATGTAACTAACTACACAGAGATACTACAAACTAAGTGAGGAGGATCGGAGCACTTGTTTCTTTTCAGAGACTCACACTCAATCAAACTGACTTTGGTGGCTCGCACACAAAGATCACCAAGCTAGTAGACAGTAGTTTCATTCCCCCACCACCATTCCAACAACAACAACAATAATATTTCAGTAAAAAAAGACAAGTGAGAGAGATGATTTTATGCGTGCTTGCATACATGCCTACCTACATGTTACATTGTGGACATGTAATATTGAATGTTATGAACATTGAAAGCAGCATAACATTGTACATAAATACACACACATTTTTACAACTCTTACATGCCTTCACTAATGTGCATCTGTTGCTTCTGCTAATGGAATTTTGGAAAGCATTCATGTAGGTATGTATTCATACTATATGCATCTACGTAAGTAAAAAAGGAAAAGAACCAAAACCATGCGGCCATATGGTTACCTTAAAATGTTGTTTAAAGAAACAAAAAAGTTACGCCATAATAATATACCCCATATTTGTGGATATAGACCGAGCTTATGAAATAAAGACAGACATTCATTCCTCCACATAAATGTTGACTTTCGGTTGTTTCAATGCATGTAGGCATACACACACAATGTATATGTGTGTTTAGTGTCTGGTAAAATGCATGCTGCATTATGTAGAAAAAAGTGAAGAATATGTAGATGGGCAACAACCACGAGTACAAATATAAGCGAGCTGTCATGATCTCTCTCCGACTTTACTCTTTAGCACACCCTCTTTCTTCCTTTCTTCTTTAATGTACTCTCTTGCCAAGATGAAAACTGGAAAATTCTTACCGTTTATATGGCTATACATATTATATTACGAATTTACTTGCTCACATCTGAACAAAACTTGTACAGAGATGTAAATTTTCTTTTCTTCAGAAATTTCCACTGTTAAAAGCTATACTGCATGTACAATTCTACATTTGTAGAGTTCTTCTTCTGTGTGGCAACATTATTAGGGAAGAGGACTGCCGGTTGTTATGAAAAGAATGCATTGAAAATCACTGGAGAAGAAGGCATTGCTCACAAAGGGATGAAGTAGACTCAAGATGCACTCTGTTTCTGGTCTATAATGTATGGTTGAATCACAATTGCGGATGTGTGAAAAACGTGCATGTGAATACTTACGTACAGTGTATTAAAGTTGTGAAGCCCTCCGTACACTTCATCCATTATATTTCGACCCTTACTTCCACACTTACAACAATTGAAGAGAGTGCATGAAGGCAATGTTGATTGTATTCTTATTCCAGTTCAAATCTCCGTTTCTTATGCATGCTGCTAGTAGCAGTGTATTCCATGCATTTGTCTATTGCCACGAGGAAAACTCTGTCCCCTCCATCAAATCTCAAAACATCCCTCTGTTCTTCTACTACTCAACGAGAAAAGTAGATACCAAGAAATACCAGCTGAATCTGAAGACGTAATTGTATGGTATTAGAAGTAACTTCGGCTGACTGGCACGAAGGTAACATGAACAAGTAAATTTTACGTTGGTATTCATGGGGTGGTAAAATGTAACCCGTTCATATAGCCTCGACATTGAAGCACTGTTTGACCACCATTCCCATTGAGCCGCATATCATACCTATGCTATGCATACATACAGCAAACGTGTGTATAAGAATCGAAACAAGTTCAGGTTGACCGTAGCTGGACTGGAATATATTGACTCTTGTCTGGATATCGCGGATAGTATATGTGTAACTCTAGCCGGCTGCTTATGGTCAGAGCAAGTTAAGCCACAATGTATCAGAAATTGGGAAACTGGGAAAGTATTCTTATTTGTTATTATGTAAGAAGATACACATGACATAAGATGTAGTAACCGGATCAGCAACACTATGAGTTTGCTACGAATGATCAACAAGTCCAGTGATTTCAGTCCAACATGTAGTTGAATACTATGTATCAATATATACCTTTTCTCTCAACCCCAAACCTGGAAACTTTTCACGCAAGCAAATATACGTCTGTTGATTTTCTTATACAATGAATTTTCCAAGTGATTCACTTGCATTTGAACTTGAAACATCTTAAACATCTATAGCCACTGAAGTCGATTCTTTGTGATACTATGTATTATAATAATAATGATAAGTATAAAGTCAAACCAAGGATGTTATTGCTGTTTTTTAAATTGTAAGACAAATGCAATTTACAAATTATGCAGCACAAACTAAATCTGTTAGATAAATTTGCAGTTTCATTAACCACGGAAATTTTTTACAAAATTGCCAACAGGACATGGTATAATCCTTATAGACTTCAATTAAAAACGAAAATTTCAACGTTAGGCTAGAATGCCTAGGAGGACTGTAATCAAGTGTCCAGGCAGCTCTTCGGTCATAAAACTTAATTGTCTTCCTGGAAGCTTTTATTAAAGTGGCAAAACTGGCGATTGATTCCGTGAATACAATCTTACTCTACAGATAATTTCTTATTTTAATTTATGGTGAAGCTAATATTGCATTGTATTGTATGGGGCTAGCAACTTTAAAAAAGTAATATCAAAGCATGATCATATATTTTAAAAGCTCATAACTATAATTATATTCATAGTAAAGTTTTCTGGTTCCTTTATTACGTTTCAAGCATAAAGTTAGGCTTATGAACCAAATAAGTTTAGGAGTAAGAGCAACTAGTAGTTTGCTTTCATTCCATTAAACAGCATTTCCATGAAATATCGTGCTTTTAGATTGAACAGTAAGTGATGTGATGATACCTTGTTCCGTTCCCTATCGCCAGGATTGTACACCTCCTTTCAATCAGTCCCTTCAAAGAAGTTTTATTGCGTCTAGCCATAATCAAAACCAGAACCCTTATCATCGCCCTCATTACCAAACTTGCACTTAGCAAACCGTCGGTCGGTGTACTTACTTTTTGATTAATAATCCATTGCATACGTTATACAATTTCGTTTACATAATCATTTCCTTTCTTCATTGGAATTGTGTTATTCTTTGCTGCATATACATACTTATTTCATCCCTTTTTGAGGTTGAATGATTCCTCAAAACTCTTTTAACCAGCACCTGGCTAAAAATTCTGTCCGCTAATTTGAAACGCATTCTTTTCATCTGATTCCTTCGCGTCCAGCTAAGATTGACAATGCAAGTATTTGATGATGTTTATACGTATTCTATTCATTGTCATCGTCATGATCTTTCCCATAAAGCTGAGTAAGATGTATTGTTATGATTTGTATATGTATGATTAGCACTGTCATTGTCACTGTGGTAAGTGTTTGCATCTACATATCATGACGTCATTTTCGAAAGTCATTACTTTTTGCCTCAAAAACCCTATCCATCTAAATTTTACATTTAACTGCCAAAAATTTCGTTCCTGGTATTCATAACGTTTTTTTGTCTATACTTTTTGTTTTCATGTAAATAATTATTTTATGTTACATCCTACCATATTTAAGTGCTACGTATTTTTCTTCCGAATCTAATGAAATTGTGTTTTCTCATGTGTACTCTAGTTAATCACAGTGGCTTCCTGACCTGTAATTTGAAAGCGTCAGTATCAACAGCCACATCCACTATTGTTGTTGGTTTTCTTTAAAAAAATGTGAAACAATAGGACTCAGTAAATTCCACTTTCTCACGTATGTTCGTTCGTTTACTTTACGTTTTTCTGCCTCATGTCAGAAAGAAAGCATGAAAGGATGCTTGCCTGCTGGCACATTTAAAAAAACTACTTCTTCACCATCTCTTTTCAACATTTTTTTCAAAATTTATTTCTCACGAATTCCTTCATTAACTCAGGCAGTCCAACCACGTTACAACAAGCAAATTCAAGGACAAAAGCTTCTTCTGTTCACTCCGTATGTCTCGCCTGGAAATCTCAGGTAACAAATTAAGTCAAACATTATTGAGTAGCTTTTGGAGTGCCAGCCCGTCAATAAATACCTAGATTGTATTGTATTACCGTGAGATTGCATTACACACACACACTGAAAGTCATCATATTATTCGACATTTGAGTTGTTTCAGGCAAAATATATGTCCAAAATGAGATGTATCAATGTCTCTCATTCTTGTTTGAAGCAGTCAAAAAGGCAAAGATTTAGGTTTTTTTCGCCATTCAAAGGAAAATCACAAACAGATTCGCAGCAGTAGGTGCTTCTTTACATGTCTATGTGTGCTTACGCTTGCCAACCATTTACATTAAACATGTAAATTGCTCATACAAAGTTAAAATCGCTTTTGTACTCGATTCGTCTTGCCAAATAAGACCAGGCAATGAATATGTAACAATTGCATAAAAACGCGTTAAAGATTATTATCATGTAAGCAGAATATTTAATATAAAACGTTTGATTCGGATTTCTTTGGACACTTTTTACCATACTAAACTGTGAAGGAATTAAACTGCCCTCGAACGAACGAGATAACCTTCAAATGATCGAGTGAATTAGAATTTGACTGCGTTTGCAAAGGAAAAAAGTTTTATCCCTCCGACAAATGACAAACAGCCCTGTTCTGTCATTTTTCAGCTTCTGTCGCCAGTCATTGCAACTGTCTTGCCAAAATCAAGACCTCATCGCAGCGGGGTATGGATCAACAGGTTGCGACTGCAAGGTCTTACGGAGTATGCGGAATTGGGATGGATCTCGAAGCTACTAACAACACGAACGTGTATTTTTTGTATGATTTCGGAAGATGAGAAACAATTCCTTCGTGAAACAAAGTACAACTCTACCTCCTTTTTTTCAATTTTATTCAAGAGATTAGCTTATATTGCATCGAGTATTTTAAGAATTTGAATTACTCCTACTGCATTGAACGCTTTAGCAGTTTAGTGTTCTATTCATGATCAATGCTACAGACAGACCAATACAATTTTGGGGTTACTCGAACGAACATGGTGTATTTCTTTGGGAAACGTTTCTACTAAAGAATATTGAATGAACCAGCCATCAGTTTTATCAAATGAATCTGCATGCATTCAAATCAGATTTTTTATACATCTTGCCTTATATCGTTAATGGATATTGGTATCAAGAAAGTCAGTCAGTAAATATTTTACGGATTCCTACGGTGTGAGAACAATATGTCTAAAGGAGGGTTTACGCCTCATCCCATTAGGCAGTAAAAAACTCAAGAAAAGCTTGTCAAGTCAGATACCTACGGTTCCATTTCATGCCCGCCCATATATGCTGGTAACGGCTTTTCGGAAATAAATAATCAGAAAGCGTCCGTCATACACTTCCTTTGCCATCATTATAATTACACTCGATGAGAAATATCTCGACAACAATGCAAAACCTTACGCCTATTTTCCCTTTATTTACAACGAAGCAATCATAATCATCATCAACAACAACATGCACTTGAATAACGACCTGTGAACAAGGCAGGATCTGTTTGGTGCCAAAGTATCTCTCTCTCTTTCCTGGACAAGAAAATAAGTTCCACACACATGCTGTGAGTTGTTAGCATTCCAACTCCAAGTCAGATATACATAATATGCACTTCATTGTATGCTCTGCTCAAGGCGGCTCTCCTCCACTGCTTGCGGAGTAAATGAGCGTGGTCGATGATAGAATCTCTGCTCTTCAGATGGACAGGCACGAATGCGTTACTGATGATGATGATGATCAGGAAGAAACATTCTTGCTGTCAATTTCATCTGCATTGAATAAAAAATTTATTTTAACATCCGTCCAAACTCCGTTGTGTTTGTGTATCTTGTTAGAACTCGTGTACAAACGATGGACGATTCCTTATGAAATCCTAGTTAAAAGGAGGAGGCTAGCAAAGAAAACCAAGGCAAATACAATCAACAATGAGCCCATTTGTGTTGGCTTTTGATGTACGATATGAACGTGTTTGAGAACACCGGCACGGTAACTAACTAACCAAAACCAGCAGAGATCAGGGCAGAAGGAGGATATGGGTTTCAATGAGATAATATGCCTAACCAAAATCGAGCTGAAAGAAGAAGGGGCCCGACAAACTTCATGGAACGTCATCAAATCAAGAAAAGGAACCCTGATTTCGTGCTTTCAGCGATCACCGAACTTTTATTATTGTTCATCGCCCTTTTCTGTGCCCATCCAAGTATAAACGCTGCATGAGACCGGACCAGAGGGACTTGGAAAATGATTGTTAAGCAATTGAAGTTTTAATGCTATATGTTATGATTCTGTAATCACTATTGTTATTCAGTCGCCTACTCTCTCCATTCATCTCCAGCACTTTCAAACAGAAACACAGGCTACGATTTCAGCCTTTTTCGATACTCATATGGAGAAGTGGCTTGGAGTCCATTGGGCTCTTGTTCTTATCTAATTGTTTGTAAATTGCCTCGTTAGTCCAAGGCGACATATACAAGTTCAAAACTCATTTTGTTTTACTGATAACTGACTGGATTGAACTGTGACATGCTTCTATAACTTCTCATGTACACAACTCACACAAAGTGATGTTTCTGTCACTTACATATACCATTAGCATTTCAATTTCATTAGAACAAGTCGTACATCGTTAATAATCAAAACTAAAAACGTTCCAATATGCCAACATTCACTGTAAAGGGCAGAAGTTAAATTTTGCCGTAATCATACTCTGATCCTACCTTAAATTGCGTTTTTTGTTTGCAAGAATATCATCCACCAACTTATCAGTAAAACTGAATGAATTAAATAAAAGTTTTTGCAATTTTTACCTCACTTCCGGTTAAAGCGTCAACAAAGGGGGTGAATTTCACCCCTTCTCGTTTTCCTTTGTTGTGCATTTTCGTTGGCTTTAGTTGGTTATCCTCAAGTTGCCACCTGGACGAGCAGTGACGAAGCAAGTGAACCCCGAAGCCTACTCGGCTGAAAAGTGTATTTACACAACACAAGAGTGTATCACGGTCCCACTATGTATAGAGAAACACATTGTATTTACGTATACACAATCCAAATTCAGCTGTTCTTTTGGGTACCAAACTGATTTCATACTAAAAATTACAAACAAAAATACTTCCACGCGAGAGCTAGTGCAGTTTTGCCGGTTATTAACAACACAATAATTAACAGATGATAAAATAGTGGTTTATCAGTTAAAATTCCTTTGCACGAAAGGTATGCTCTGCTGGAAAACATTTTCGTTCGAAAATGCACTGCTGTTAAATGTGTAGAAAGGAAGGAAGTTAGTGGAACAGTTTGAAAGTGTCACAATTTTCGGATGGAAAGAAATTAACTGCAACAATTTACAATGAATATCACAAGGAGAGCTATCAATTTGTTGGTGAAAGGGAGCCAAAAACTGGATTTATTTTCGAAATGTGGAACGAGTAAGTTGAAAACTTGATTTGACCTCTAAAGTAATATGTATTTTTCTGGAGAAAGGCGCGTCCATTGCTAAAAGTAAATACAGATGGAATCAACCAATCAACTTTAGCATGCACGTTTGTGGTGCTTTTTCGGTTTTGACCAATGTCATTCGTATTGTTTAATTTATGATAATCATGAAATTGTTCATGATAACCTTCACCTCTCAGTAATTATGCAAGATCGTTTTATATAATTTTGATGACCCTCCTATGTCTTGTTATTTACGCATTTTGCTTTTCATTTCAATTTTGATACGTTGCTTAATTTCCTGTGTTGCGCAATCGCAATATCATAAAAAATCAGAATGAAAAATTCGCCCAATTTTTCAAGGATTGTTATCAGTCGCTGTCATCGATTTAAGAACATAGGTTAACTCAACATCTTTTTTAATTTACAGGAAACTTAATAAATCCAGTACAAGCTAGTCTGACCACCACCACAAACTCAAAAAGCTTATTTTGGATGAGAGACGGTGTTTCAAGATCCAGCAATAAGACTCTCCAGTATGCGTGCACGACTCTACCGTGTCGTTCGTCGTTTTTGGTTGACTCTGTTTTGCCATCGTTGCAAATGAACTTGAGGTAATGTGGCTAAGCCGTAAGCCTTTGATATGTATCTTAATGATTATTATGCATTCATGAAATTGTACCGATGGTTTAAAAAAGCTAGTTAGACTCTTACAAAATACGCTGTTGATGAGATCATGAGGTGATAAAAACAGCAAAGTAAAGATTTGTATGTCATTGATTGAACTTGTGATCGGAGCTATTGTTTCTCTTTTGGTTGGCTGAGCAAAGAATTTCGAATTTGCAAAATGATCCAATGCAGCATCCGGGAAAAATAGAAATAAAGATGGCAATAATGGGGTACAGCTTAAAAATAATAAACAGTAAAAATGTGTTTCCTTTGCAGGTTATCTGATAGGGTTGGAGAACATGGGCACAGTAATCCTTTATCCTGGACTGGAAGCAGAGACTACTCCACATTAAAGCAACAGCATAAAAATGGACCGCATAAGAAGTTTCGCCCTCCAAGGAAACCTTTAGATGGGGCACCTATGCTGAAGGGCGTAGTGCTCAAGACTTTAATTAAGAAACCCAAAAAACCCAACTCTGCTAACCGAAAATGCGTGTTGGTGAGACTATCGAATGGGAAAGAAAAAATTGCGCATGTACCGGGTATTGGACACAATTTGCAAGTACGTAAAATCTCGTCTATCACTGTTGAAAAACGTTTAAGAAAAATTAAGTCATTTAGACATGTAATAATTTCTTTTCTTGTTTTTGTCATTGCAGGAACACAATGTTGTCTTAGTTCGTTGTGGTCGTCTTCAAGATGTACCCGGAGTCAAGTTGAAATGCATCCGTGGAAAATATGACTTAGCTCATGTTATAAAGCAACAGCCAAAATAATGACAACGCAGTTTTAACAAGTGTGCGAGTTACATAATATGCAAGTTGTTGTAAAACTTTCGCAGGTGTCGTAGTTAACTTTATTATCTTCATAACCAAGCAGTGACAGTAAGAGTACCACGTTTGTTACACGTTGAATTAAATACTTTGTTTAAGTTTCAAATATTAATAAAATGTCAATCAAACTTATTTTGTTTGTACTTGATGTATTGCAAATGGTTAAAGCCATCAAAATGCATGCAATTGGCTAATCACATCTATCGAATTTATCTCAGTTGTAGGATTCAAACAAACACATGTAGCAGTAGGAATAATACAGCCAATTTGTTAAGTAACCATCCATCCTGCATTTATAATATACTGTTTGCATATAGGGATGAATAATATAAAATAAACGTATGAAGTTACTTTACTGTGCCACGTTAGGTAAGTATGCGCGTTGTCAAAAGCCGAGTCCATTTTTCCCGGTGGTATGGGCAAGTTGAAGGAAATCTTGAATATTAAGACGCGAAATCCGATTTGAGCCCTCTAAGAATACGTTTATGACAAAACATATACAATGAATTTCATCAGAATTGAAGTGTCTGAATTCAAAATGTTCACAAAGCATGTAAAGGAGTTCTATTATGCATGTCAATGCACGCACCTTTAGTATTCATTTTCTTATTGCAATGCAATTGCTTGTAGGGTTCCGACAAGGTCTTTGATTTTTAGAATAAAGTATTAATGAGCAATAAGCTTCTCCACTCAACCCTTTTCATCTATTCCATACATGAAAAAAATTTCCAATAATTTTAATGCGCGCACAGCATATGGCATACATTCATATAATAATATGTCTATTGCACGCATTGCATCGAAAAATGTCATCAAAGCTGGAGGTCAGTATTTCACTTGGCATTTGGTCACGCCAACCTGCTCAGTACTAATCTGGCGGTGCAACCATCCTACACAAAAGCGACCCCCTAATACTGTCATTGGGTTTCTTGTGCATACACCCTAGTTTTGTAAGAATTAATCCGAGTCGTAGCACGATGAAATGAAGGCATGAAAGTCTAATTTTAGCCTGGAGTTTTACCAGTTACCATAATGCGTCTATTCTCCACATATGAAACTTTTGTTTCACATGAAATTGTGATCACCACAACTAAATAAAAATAAATTTCCAGTTAATAACTAATAAACAAAAAACGAGGAACTCATTGATGAGCTAAAAAAAATTTCAATGCATTTTTTGAAAATATTTTGTATAAAATACTAAACTCTTTGCGTAAACTTATCGACTTTAATTCGCTTGACTCATATAACTGGTCAAATAAGACTTGTTAGAAATGAATGAACACTAACAATCATAGTTCACATTATGAAAACGAGAACTCAAAACTAGATCAACTTTGATTGGAATTGCAACCAAAGTGTGTGTATGATTTATTGTGCTGTCACGATGTTATGTAGTAGTTAGCCAAGACTTGGTGTAACATAATAATAATTAATCTTTCATCCTTGTACAGCCAACAGGGTCAGTTAGAAGCAGCTGTCAAAAGTTGAATAACTTTTCGTCATAAGAGTAAAGCGTAACATTACCGTACCGCATTGAAGCACTTCCTTCTACTGGAGTATTCTTAGTAATTTTTCTCACAGACTGACCACAATGTCACCTTTTGTTACGTATAATATTACAGCTCTTAGCATATATATATAGAACCCCTTTCTTCCAACCCTTTCATTTCCACCCTTAAGATGAACTATTCATAAGAAGCATATTATAATAATGCACAACATTTTGTTATTTTTAAACTTTTTGTGAAAATTGAACGCGGTGGGGGTCTCATATTTTGCATCCTCAAGCCTCACATCAGCAGCCGATGACCACAATCGTTTAGTTTTCCACTGATGAAGTGATCTGCTGGCCGCGGTGTTTAATGTCACCCTTCTTATGTAAATTCAATACAATCAATGAAATGGTTGATGGTGAACAAATGATTGTTATTATGAATGGATGGTTATATGCTTTGGTGTTTCAATATGGTTTCTTCATATATGTTCCTAACTCATAGGCAGCTTATGAATATCATGTCATGTCTTATCCAATGTTATCATATCATAAGCGTTCAAAAGAATGGCTAGAAAAATCCTAGGAAGTTCCACGGGAAGTTGACAATGCACCCCCATCCTATTGCAATAAATGAAGTGAGCAGTTCGTAAATTCTATTGTGATACCTAAAAGGACTTCAAAATGCTGATATGATGAATGGGCACAATGCAGTGCAAAGCAGATGGACTCAAAGGGTTCATCTCTAGAGAGGCAAAGACCTGAGCTAAATTTAGATCAGTACAACATGTGAAAGGGTTTCCAACAGCGAAGAGCTCGGCTTTTTCATATAACTTGCTTTTCCCCAAAAATAACGTATTTTTTGTGTTAGTGGTGGTGGTGTGGCGTTGATTCAAGTAACTTCTGCATAACATTGCATATGAGGACTACCCTTTGTTGTGGTCACTGGTTTTAGTCAGTCAAGTAGCCCTAAACAGTGGGTAAAGAAAGGCTTGATGCATCAATGTAGCTTAAATGAACAAAATGAAACAGCACAACATTCAAACGAAATGAAATGGTTTTATGAACATGTATTCACATCGTGTACCCCTTTTGGCTGTCTGGACACCTACTCATTACATTGAATATTATTGCATTTTCTGGAATAACCCAGTCGGACTTTGACCAAAAACCGTTATAACTGATGGAGCATTTGGTGATCAGACTTGACAAAACAATTGAATGAATTAATACCCACCACGCGTGGAAAGATTAGTCATTTACATCTGAAGGGATGATATGAGAATATTGAACGCAAAGAACGAAGGAGCATAAGAAATTATAGCTTCAGGAGCGGCGCTCTGTATTGTGAATGGATCCAATTTCCTGGAATTCCGGATATTTTTTTCCAAATTCATCTCATCTCTCGCACCCAAGTCTTTTAGTCATGACCAGTATTAACTAGCAAGTAAGAAATAATGAGAGCAAGGAAAAAGAGTTGGAAAGTGTAAAACCTTATGCCGAATCTTCCTGTGTTCGTGCGTATGTTTATGAAGTAATGCATAATATTATATTGGGAATACGGCATCACTTTGCTTTGCTAACAAAGTGAATTTACAAACTATCAGCATATTTGGATGGCATGCTTGTATTCTGTAGTTTACTTTCTGATGGTTTTGGTCGATAGCGCTAGACTGACTGGACAACAGCTTGCAGCCGTGTGCCCTGTGCACTATGCGTAAGTTCTTTTCGGAAGACAAAGCTGTTTGATGAGTCTTTTAGATGACTAAATGAGGGAAACGATATGTCAAAACCTTTTCTTTCCGCAAGATCCAGCATCTGCCAGGACAAACTCATAAACATCAATAGTCAGCAGGCTAGTCAGATAAATATAACCCGAAAATCTCTAACCTAAAAGTTACGTTGGTTCAGCTACAACAAAAAGTATAAGAACAACTTGTTTTCTGTTTGCTCAATATAGCAGAAGTACAAATGAATGAGTATAGAGAAGAATAATCCATGGCATGATGATAATCATTTGACTATATACCTCACCTCAAATTGTTATAAAATGACACACACGAAGGCCAAAATAACACGATGTGATCGTTTTTGCCACTGGTGACTGGAGATACAATAGCGGTTTGTGCTGTGACGTTAAATCAGCGTATGCCTAAAATATGTAACAAAACACAAAAATAATATTCAACCTCAACCCTTTCGAGAGAAAAAAGATGAATGACTAAATGAAAACTTTTCAGGGACACAAATAGTACGTTTTCCTGTCTAACCACTGTAATATTATAATACGCACATGCGACAGTTGACAATGGAATAAGAGAGGACTGGAGATGAGATGAGAATTTCTGATCCACACAGATGGACATGTCATATACGGAGCATGGATAAAATAGAGTAAAATGTGCTTCAAATGCCTGCTCGCTCGTCCTCCGTCCAGCACACCTTCAAGCTGTCGTTTATTTGCATTTTCATTCACGGAGTAACAATGAAATCTCATAATTTTCTACAAGTGAGCAATCTGTCTCGCTTTTCAAAGCTTCATTGTCGGGCTCCCTTTTCAATGCTACAGTCACAGTTAATTCTCTACCTACATAACCGACGTACTACAAATGTACCTATAAGCATATGCATTAGCCGTTTGTATGAAAAATACCAAAGAGTCTCTTCAGTACCACTAAATCTTACTATAAACTGATATATGTATGTAGTCATGCAAATTCTTATCTTAAAGCACACACGCTTCGGTTTCATTCAAGAAAAACAATCCCTTTTGAAAAATTGTTTGCTTGTGAGGTAGTTGATTTTTGTCAAATGCAGATTGCATGCATGAGTTCAAGTGGGATTAGTGACATGTTTAGGAGCATGCTTCCGCTTCTATGGTAAACGGGACTGGATAGAAGAACGAACGATGTACTTACTGCTTTCACAATCGCTGAGGACTTTCACCCAAAACGAATATGCGTCAATAGGCACACGCTAATATAGTGAGAGGAAGTAACATCTGCCCTGCTCTGTATCATCATCAGCTAAATTTATTTCTGTTCACGACTTGAGTCTGAACTCTGATCGGTATTGAGATATTTGAGGTGGTGTTTGGCCATGAACCTCTATTTTCGTGTCGTAGTTAGACAATACGATGCAAGACATAGTGCAATCACCATTTCTAATGAATTCATGACGAGAAAAATAATACATGGTGATGACAGTCGTCACAAACTCGATAAGATCTGCACAGGAAAGCTAACATAAGTTCCTTTGAATGTCTATTTAAAGCAGGCTTTCAAAAATGTACTTCGATCTAAACTAAAGTCAATTCGATATATACAATTGAATAAGAGTTCATTAGGATTCTTCATGATAAAATTTTGGGCAAAGAACCCCACCTCTGGTTTGACAAAGTTTCCTCCAGCGAAAAAAGTAGCAAACGTTGATTTCTAATAGTAAACCCACTAAATATATAATATTATACGTATTTATGCATGACATAGCTGCTTGATTTGCAAAAAGATATGCGGAGTAGACAGCTTGGATCACATTCATTTCGTCATACCAAATTTGTTATTGAAATGCATTGAGATTTGTCAATGATTTGACATTTGTGGAGGGTAGCGATGCCCTACCATTGCCTAACTATTCAAACTATGTGATTTCATGATAAAAGCATTTACACAGCAGCTTATAAAAATTTGACTCCAACAACTCTGAGTGAGTCAGTATATTTTCCATCGCCATCATCGTTAATCCGAAGAAGTACGTCGTAGTGGTCTATTAAGAAAGAACCGAACAGGTTATGTAGTTATTGATTTTGTAACACTCCCAGGAATTATTGTTCCAAGTAATTCAGCCGTGTTTAGTCTTGATGGATACGGTCAACGGTCGGTCGATGGTTATTTCTCAAAAGCTACCTCGTTTGGAATTCATAGAAAATAGTTGTTATTACTATTACAACTACAATATAGAAAGGCTATGGAATATTCGTTAGAATTAACTCGTCGTTTTGTGCTGTTTTGTTGTACCATTATCAGTAGGGAGTAGTCCGGTTGGCTTTTCAAATATATTCAATACTTGAATAGCTCAGGAAACCACATACGTAACACTGATAAGTATGTACAGGGCAAAGATTCATTTTATTATTATTGACTTTTAAAGAAAGTCCGTCTTTAGGAACCGGATGAGTTGAAAATTTCAACTTGAAATGTAGAATAGAATGGAAGATTTTGCTCCATTATACCTTGATTCATAAATCAAAGTTTAGTGCTTCAGTTCATTTTTATCAATTTTCTAAGACGGAATTGAAACATCCTTAATTATATTGATTTTATCAGGTTGAAGCGCATAAATAATATCCGTTCAGTTAGCAGATGTCCACTCAAACTGTTAACAATTTACATCCCATTCAGTTTTTGAGACGAAATAACCTTTTCAATCATTTTCTTACAGAAACTACTATATATGTCTAGTACAATTGTAGCTTATCTCATCCGTTTCTTTCCATTACTCAAGATCCCAGCAACCGGAAGGATATTCTTTACAATAGAACATAACGAAAATGACCCTTATGACTTTCGTTCTATTGGTTTAGAAAGGATGTTGATCATGTAAGCACAATCAAATTCTTATCTCAAAAGGTACCAAACAAAGACCTAGTTTAAACCAAGGCGTATTTTTTATTATTATTCGTTCCGTGTTTTTGTAGTCAATTATCATCGAGTCATACGAGTGCTTAGATAAAGCCTATAATCAATAGGAGAGGAAGCCTATTATGCAGTCTTGCTTTGTTACCGTCACATTACCTTGCAACAAAGACTCGCTTTCCTGTCTATATTGAGGTTATCATATCATGAATCATGAATTTGTAAACAAAAAAAACTTTTAAACTTCAATAGACATATTGCCCCAAACAGCTAGTCTGGTTTTGATTCAATATGACGGATGCATAAAAAGTTGTTTTTCATTAATATAGACTCCAACCCTTGATGACTTAATGGAGGGCGTTGCACATCCCATTCGAGATGAAAAGGGGAAGGTATTCCTAATAGGAAGAGGTTTTTAGTAGGATTTACAGAGAGAGATGAGTTGACACTCATTCATCTTTTTTCGGGTAGGGTGATATAAGCATAGCTGGACCCTTTCTTTAGCCACCAAAACCACAAATGTACATGATATGATGCGACATCACGTAGATGTGATGTGAGGATGCTGCATCCATGCTGAAAGTTGCTGGATAATGAGAACTCACCAACCACGTCAGCCATGTTAGGTTCCAGTTCTGGTTAAAAAGAATCATCTAATGTACATGTGTATTTGCATTTGTACTACAACTTTTCGTCATTATAACTCACACTCTTGTTACATTGGATGTGGACCCACGAAATATTTTTACCATGGACCATCATGATGTGTATACAGATACATCACACTTTTTTCAACATATGGCATGAAAAATATAATTTTTCCTTGCGGAGAAACAACCCTCAATTTAACCTCAGACGGATTGGGTACCCATATATTATTTTCTCTGAATGTCCATGAAGTAGAAGTGGTATGCATAATGGTGGTAGTGAATGGTGCACCGTCTCCTCAGTCAGAGGAACGGTCATAATTACGTCGAGTTGTACACAAAAATATTCATGCGACAGTGCTACTCCTGTGTCTAATATCACACCATACTCCCAGTAAAACTGAAGCTTTACTCTTGCATCTTTGTTCATATGCATAATCATATCATGAGCTACTACTATAGGATCCGTCTCATCTTCATCCTGGAGATCCCTTAGCTCCGCTCTGTTTGGGAGGTTGACAGAACTGTAGGAGTCAGTCATTAATTTGGTTATCGTGTGGTTAGGTCATTTCACTTAATGCCCTCTCCAACCTACGACTTATTACGATTGTCGCCTTTGAAAAAACCAAGCCATATCATCAACCTCAAGCCAAATGTTAACTAGTTCACTCGCAGCTCTCTTCCAAGGATTTGATTTTCATTGAAACTCTGTGCTAGTTATAAGGTTATTGATGTCTTCAAGAAAAAGGGTGAATTGAAAAAAGAAATTTGACACTGTTTTTCTTATTGTTTGAAACACTTTGGTTCGTCAAGAGTCAAACTTATATTTTGTGTAACCTTTTCGCAAAACTGAGAAAACAGAAGAAAGAGCAGCATACAGAAAAAATCCATTTATCAACTTGTGTCAAAAAGCTATTGACAGGAATTTCCATAGATCTGGATCATTAGCGGTAAGTTTTATGAAATCGGAGATTTTGTTTTTACCAATGCCACCACTATCCCTACCACAATCGTTTTAAATTTATACAGGATCAGAATTTTCATTTTTTCTCTCTTGCGTCTGTATTTGTGATGGACTTATTGACCTTTAGTTATTGCTCATGTCTGTCATTCTGCTGGACACTGATTGCAACCCGGTTGGCCAGCTTCTGTTGTCGTTGCGAATAAAATTTCATATTGATTCTTATCAGGAGTGACATTTAAGCAATATTTTATTGCGACACTCTAAAAAGTTACAAGAAATTGAGTTCAGTTTTCATATTATTTGCAGCCAGTCGTGGTTTGATTTTGCAGACGGTGTTTTCACATAAAAGATCGCTTTTCATGCAATTTCCTTTGATATTTAACGTCATCATGATCCTGCCGGTTGACCGCGGGCTTCATAAGACCACTGACATCGAACACCTAGACATTGTCATATAATGTTTTGCATCTCAAACGTTCTTTTTTAACCCTTTCTTTAAATATAAATAAAATTCTGATTAAACTTAGCTAGTTTTCAAGATTGTATCACCTTTCTACATAAAACAGAATTTTGGCCGTCTTACGTGAGTGTACTCATGTATGCAATTCATGTTATTTGTGTACGATTTTAGGAGCACATATCCCATGCTCGTGTCGTGTATCACCTTGTAAAATTTTATCATCTATCTCCAATCATTTACACCAAGCCACCCATGTGTGCTTAGACTTGAAGGTCCAAAATCAATTTTTTCGCTCTTTTTCTTCTTCAGCATACATACATAATAATTTTTACAGGATATCGCAACCCCTTTTTACCTCACATCTACGCATACTTAAAAGGTTGGGGATAATATAATCCAAGAACAACGGATATTTATCATATTTTTACATGAGAGTTCACTAACTTTCCTCAACTTTTAAATGATTTATTTGGGAAAAGACAAAACCTATATTACGTAGTTGGTACAGACTCCAAGGAAAAATATTCTTCTTGTGCATTCATAGTTCCCTTGAAAAGAGTGCAATCTACCCTTTTAATACCTTTCAGAAATTGATTTGGTTTGGTAGCAGTTGTTAATATGTTGTAGAAAAAGGAATCAATCGTATGTATCATAAATTTGTCTGGCTCGGTCACAACAAGAAAAGGAAGTTATTCGAATGGAACGAGCTTTTGTGGCTGAGTAAAAACATACTTGGAATTGGAGAAATAAAGACAATGATTTACAATACTCCTTTTTCTTTTGAAGTCAAATGCAAATAGCTGAAGTTGAAGGTGCAACCAGCATAAAAAAGGAATTACCAGAAAAGTTATTCTTAATCCTTTGCTGACATTTTCTGAAGAAAAAAACTAACGTAAAGAACAATATTGAATATTACATATACACGTCCACGCATGTACTTATAGTTAGTTATGCTGCAAATGGGTAATCTTATTCTTATCGTTTCTTTTGGACCTTTTCAAAAGTTTACTTTATGTCACGCAGACTTTATTGAGCTTTAACAAAACGTAACATTTTTCATAAGCACATACTTAACTTGAAGCACTCGGCATTAAGCATGTGTGCCACCCAAGCATCACATGCACATTATAAATGTGGACTATGCCGAAAAAAAAGTATCCAACAGATAAAAATAAAATTGTCTTAAAAACGTTCCTATTACCTCATGCTGTTCTAACCAGGGTGGAATGACCTTTTGGTGACTGTCAAATGAGTTGGAAATTATTATGCTTTGCATTTTGACACTTAATATAATATCATGTTTATTATAAACACTTTACGCGTCATATGCATATATGTTAAATGTAACTCTGTGACACACGAGATGCCAGAAATGTTATGAAGACTCAAAAACTTGTATTCAATATTGTCTCATGATTTATGCCTTTTTAATACCTCCTCAAGAACAATACTTTCAACGTTACTACTGCACGCATACGTGCATAACTATAACTTCCTAAAATTGAGTCGTTCAGTAGTGGAAGCTCCTCTGGTTATAGGGGCTTATATTACATTTTACGTTCATGTAAATGACCATTCGTATTCACATATTGATATCGATTGCCATAATATATTGTTCTAAATACCATTTTCAAAAAAGCGGTGTGAGAAAAAGAGCAACATGAATGAGGTAGGAAGTAGTTGAATGATGATTATGTTGTCTTCTTACAGTCCCTTCTTACGCCACGGACACACCTCGCTGTCCCATCAAATACATACCCAGCAATAGTAGATGCTGTGTAAATGCGTCTTGAAACCTTATGAATAATATTCAGGCACGATGCATTTAAATAGAGAAAATGCTTGCGCATGCATATATCACACGGTTTATCGCGTAATGTGAATGTGAGCAACATGAGAAGCTATACTATCATAAGGGACTTGGCTGTCTTTTTAGTAGAGGTTGAGATATCATCCGTTCAATACGATAGATTGTTATATGAGAGGTGTGTGTAGGAAGGCTAGGTAGCAGCTTTCACGTTGTGTTTTCCGTAGACTTCAAGGGAGCTTGTATATTGCATGATATGAAAGCTCAGAAGTTTATATACACACCACCTTCTTCTACTCAATCAATGCAATGTTACGCTAGTATTTGTTAGTAATGCTAAAGGAAGACGCAACTCACTAAAAAGGACGACGTTTGGTTGGCTCTCTGACTGGCAAGCTTTGGGTGTCCTTTATTTCCAGTTAGACTACAAAACTTGAAGGTGGGCTCTCATTCCGACGCAGTAACTTGTTAGAAGTATAAGGAGAGCCAAGTACACACAAAAAACTAGTTCTCTTCCGTCCTACTCCAGGCGGATTCTGTTGGGTCGGGGAAAAGGGATTTGCTGGAGTGAGTTCTTTGACAGTGTAAGTGGAAGTGCATGACGCAACATATTGAATATCACGCCTGTTTTTATACAAGCTTGTGTTATGCGAAGGGACGTTGTTTCCTTCTGAAATTCTTCTGTTGTGCAATACTGTTGTTTGTTAATGTTAGCTGCGTATATGAAATTAGTGGTGAAAGTCAAATCGGATAAATAGTTTGGAGTGGGTGTCAACCTGTGTCATATTTTTCATTTGGAATGCTTTTCATGGTAAGAATAATTCTCAGTTAGGATATGAGTAGTTTTCATCAGAAATTAGTTTCTATAAACTGGAAGCCGTTTAAGTAACTATGATTGCGATACATCCTGCATCTATCAGATATCAAAATTTCAACATAAAAAAGAAACTCTGCACGAGTTTATCTGTTCTCCTTACTCTTTTTCAAGACGAGTTTCACGTCGCCCCATTAAAAAGTCAATCGTACGTCAAAACAATTGCAAGAACACAGGGTGCACTATTAATTAACTAATAGGCCGATTTCTGCTGCATGATAGTTTTGACAATTTTGTTTGCTTACGTTTTTAGATAGGCCGTAACTGTATATAAACTCTAAAATTGCTCGAAATTCTATGAATGTGAAGTAAATTAATTTGGATGATGTCATATGCAAATCTCAGAAAAGCTCTGGCAAAAGTCCAGTCCATTTTGGTTATATGTAATTGCGTAATTGACAATAAGCTATAAACGATTACGTTTTGATTATCATTTCCACAGATTCCGGAATACGTACGTTTTAGAAAAGTCGACTTTATTTGCTGAAATTTTATCGGAGTTGCCGGAAAAAGTTGAAAGTAGTAAACAAACTTTGTCAGTGTTATAAACTCATTGAGTTAATAATCCCATCAGTTAATGCTTCCACCGGTTAAGTTTAACATGCTTGGACAAATGCAGCTTCGCGGAGGTGGTGGGGGTAGCTCAGGAGCCACCACTACCAGCAGTTGTAGCAGTAGTCCAGAAAGTAAGCCCCCAAGCTCAAAAACATCTCCCCCTTGCACTTCATCATCATCCTCGGCATCGTCTCTCTCACCTCGCGACTCTTCAACCCTTCTTGTCCACACAAGCAAAGCAAACATGAGCGGTTACAATAGTGTAAATGGCATGAGCTTGAATGGGCACATCACCCTTCCATTTGGCTCCTCTGCTGATCCCCATCATCATCATCATCATCAAATAAATTCAGCGTTCGCCTGGCAGTTTGCAAGTAGTAGTCAGTTGATTGAACCTCAAGAGACAAGAAAGAGCCACCAAAACGGGTGTCGTGGTGGTGGTGATGGTGTTGCTGTTGGAGGTCTCCATTCGAATACGGATCATAGTCACAGTCAACATCAGAAAAGTAGTAACAATGCGAAAGGACACAACTCATCCAGTCATCGTATTCAGCATCAACAGCAACACGGGAAGAGTAGTAACAGAAACCAACATCATCAGCATCGAGAAAGTAAAGAAAGCAAGGAAACCGATGGTGATATTACTAAAGGTGTAAACAACGACAACAACGAGTGCGACGGACGAGCAGAGTCCCCACTTGATTTCTCTACAAAGAAAAAGTTCAAACCTGAGCCTTTGTTGCTTAAAGGAAGACAACGGTCTTTGTCTGCAGCTTCTGACATTGCTGACTCTCCGAGGGAAACCTCTGATTCACCTTGTAGTCGACTTCGTAACATTCTGAGTATGAAATCTCCTACAATTCCTGAAGACATGGCAGGAACAGTTCTGAATCTTTCCAAAGAGTCACCCTTGTCTACCATTTGGTGTAAATCCGAGAGCCAAAGCAATAGCAACTCGTGCTCGCCCATGCAGGAGCATTCCACATTTGTGCAGTCCAATTCTCCACGTCCGGCTACGATTCCAATGACCATGGTACCTAATGTGGTGGTTCCGCAGGGTGGAGTGTTAAGTGGATCCGGTACTTCCAGTAATGGTACTAGCTCCGTTGGATTGCCATCCTGGGGCAGTGGTGTGTACAGCCCGAGTCTGAGTCCAATATTAAATCAGACTGTTCCTGCTAATGGAGGGCTTCCTTTAAATTTTGAAACTAGTCCAACCTTGTTTCCTCATCATATTACGACGGGAGCTGCTAGTCCGGCACTGCCATTTGCTCCAAGTCTTTCACTGTCATTAACAAACAATGGGTCTTCAGGGGGCTCCAAAGGAAGAGTAACCAGGCCATTTAAGGTTAGTTTCTTTTAAAATCACATGTAAGATCATATTACACCCATGCATGCTTAGAGAAAGTATTTTGGGGCGACTTGAGATTGAGCCTAAATACTGAAGATGGCTATCTGTTATATTCAATAGGCCTACCCCAAAGATCCTCTTTCCTTCCCAACCGTCGGATTATACGGATTACCTTTGGGCACTGCTCCCGGGACCACCGAAGCGGTTATTCATCAACAGTCTAATCAAGCTTATGCAGAGTTTCGTAAGCAGATGTTGTCATCCTCTCAGTTTGGAAAGTCGAGACGTGGAGGACAGAGAAATAACTCACCCTATCCAATGGGAGCAGATTCTATTGATGGACATCTATCAGACAGTGGTTCCATGACGAGAGCTATTGACGAGAGTGGGTCTGCCTCTGATGATGGCAACTCTTTGACAAATGGAAAATCCCGACTGGGAAAAACAGAGCAGCAGGTAACATTTCACGACTCATTTCACGAATTGCGCAAAGTAAACCTTATTGCAAATTCCGGGTATTTTAATCTAGAATTGTTTTAAAAACTTTTTATAGATGAAAGATGAAGCATACTGGGAAAGGCGACGAAAGAACAATGAAGCCGCCAAGCGATCCCGTGATGCACGCCGAGCTAAAGAAGATGAAATTGCGATCCGAGCTGCATTTTTGGAGCAAGAAAATTTGAAGCTCCGTTTTGAAGTTTGTGCTCTCAAGAGTGAAACAGCAAAGTTACGCTGTATGTTGTATAGTAGTTAATCTTGTTCGTAAAGTTTTTATTTAATACATTTTCTTATGTATTTATACATATATTATTCCACATTTATACATCACCTTCCTTATTATGTCATTTGAGATTCTTGTGACCTTTGTCTGGTATATCTATTAGTATAATCAAATGTAAATACCTACTTCCAGTAATTGTTATGACTGTAACCAAATACTATGGAAAGCATCGTCTTTATAAATTATGTGTTAATTTCTAGAGAGCTTGTGACTCGTTTGAAAGTTAAACTATACATGCTTTGAGCACTACACAGATGTAAATATATATTAAAATGTAAATTAAACGTTAACACAGCGTATATAACTCCCCTATATACTTAAAAAATATAATATATTATATGACGTGACGGTGATAAGCGAATTTGAGTAGCAGCTTGGTAATGAATTTCAATTAGTTTCATAGAATACAGTGTACCATGAATTCCTTGTAGATTGTCGGAGATTTAAAACATCATTGAGAACATGAACTTAGTAATAAAAGCCAGTAAAGCAGCCAGTATTTTATGTAAAGTGGTTATTTACATTTAAAAAAAGGATGTAGTTGCAGGCAGCCCTCCGTGTGAGCCCAGCATCACAAAATCACATGCTCATTACTTATGCATTTTACCTTCCTTTGGAGTCAGTTTTTATTAAAAAAGTCATATCAGTTCACCGGTGTCAGCACAAGAGCAACCACCAAGCAAAAGGGATAATGTAAATGGTAGTTACTTTAGGTTGTTAGGCATTCTCCACATTAAACTTTTACTTTAATGCAAACACCACCGCCACCAGATCATATCATAATCATCATAAAATGTATAGAAGGAAAGAGCGACGACATTAGCCTTTAAAATTAGGGATTATTACATGTATCCTTGTGACTTTTTATTACCAAAAAGAGACGAAACTCAGAAACAACGTGACTACATATTGAATTGGCTCCAAAGGTTTTCCAATGCATAATCAATGTGCTCGTGTAATGTCGTGCTTAGTACAGCACTCGCTTCTTTCTGCACCCTTAGCATAAAATGATGCCCAGCTTTCATCGTTTCATATATTATCCAGTGTGCAAAACATTCCTGACTTTACGACACTGCGGTGAACTACATATTACAAAGTGTCGTCCGTGCACGCTTATTTTATTGGAAAGACGACGTCAATACATTATGCAGTAGTGGGTCCATAAAAAATTCATGAAAATGAGGTTGAAAATACTTGAACTCAAATTAGCATCATTCATACGCTCACTCAATTTCGTAGCCATGCATAAGGGATGAACTCCCTATTGTTGAGAAGTAAATAACAGGCACGGAGGTAGGGAAGAAAGCATGCGGAGTTGTTGTATTGAATTTTATATACCTACCCAAAACCAAACCAAATGAGTACAATGAGGCAAAAAGTCACCTGAGCTGGTTTAGATTACATTGTTGCTACAGATTGCTTGGTAGCACGTAATACGTGTGTAAAATGACAGGTGCATTGTATTACATTTTGGTTTGGTCTTAGCTAGTAAAAATCTTGTTTTAGAAAATGGTCATTGGATTTCTCGGAAAGTAAGCGGATTTACTTGGGAAATGAAGGCACATACAAAACTATCCTCAATTGGACCTTTGAAGTCTACCACATACTTTTACAACTAAAATTATAAATGCTTATTCATCGTATACAAAATGTGCTAGCATGTTACCTGAGCCGTTTGCAACACAGTAAAACACATTCGTAGATACGGAATCACTAGAGAATAGAACGAGCTCAAATTATACCAACACCTGAAAAAAGTTCAAAGGTAGAAAAGTTAGATTGTACACATGTAACATGTTGTAGCAAAAGCCATTTTAAAAGTTGGCTAAGATTGAGCAAACAAAAACAGTCAAATTAGCTATTCACATGGAACCTATAGATGTTCAATGTTACACTTACAATTTAATGATTAGCTTATATATATCAACCTCTCTTTTAAGTAGACTTTTGCATTTAACGTTGTTGGAACCAAATGAATGTATTATTACTTGCTACACTATTATGTAGAAAGCTGTAAACATTATTTACATTTTGTATACTCACTTCTTTTGCTGGAAACGAGGAGAGCAGCAGCACAATAAAAAGTAATTCCGACCCTGATCAGTCTAAGCAAAGAGCAATAATAATCATGTAAGGATGGTGGGAATTTACCCAGGTGTTTTGGCAATATAGCACGTTACGGCTGCCAAAGCTATTACCAATGTTTATACCTGTGCAATACTCCCTGGCTGTCACTAGAAAAACAAGAAGAGCATAACAGTTTCATGAAAATTAGCTTTTCCTTCAACATTCATTCAGAGAGAAAGTTGTGCAGTGTTGTGTAGTTTTATATGAAAATTACGATAATAGCGTGCCAACATCCAAATAGGAGAATGAACAATCAATCGTCATCCCGTGTTTATTTTTTATAGAAAATGTAATATTCTTGACTGTCTGTTGTAACATTATCCTGATATGAAAAGCTATCACCATCATGATGGTTGATGTTAAAGGAGAGCAGGGAAAATGAGCGGTTCCTTGCATGCTAACATGTATTAAGAAAAATCTTGATAGGGAGTTTGTTGTAATTCTTTGGAATAAGTATACAAATATGAACGCATCAGGAAAACAACTTTTATTTTTAAGCTTGAAAAGCAGCCACCACCTGCATCATAATGATGTGAAGGATGAGAAAATACGCAAATGGCAATATTCATGCAATGAGCTGGGTAATGATGAAACGAATCAAACGCAATACATGTATGTAATGTAATACAAACACGATTCCACTGATGGATTAAATTAAGAAACAGGAAGTTTGGGAAAATGATAGAAAGCACGAATGTCTTGATGCCAATGACTTTCTTTAAGATGTGATTATGATATGACAAGTTAGCAGAAATGGAAGCGAATTACATTTTAATCTTGATGATTGGTGGATTTCTATTTTAAACCAGTAATAATAATGTGACATCTAGATGAAATATTAAATATTATAATTATCGATTGTCGTAGCAGTTCCAGGTTACACGCAGTGATTACTTAACAAGGTATCATGCAGTGGCATGACTTGGAATGGACAGTATTATACGAACTTATTTTTATTCTGACAGAAATGGGGTAAAGCGATTATTAGTTGGAGAACGTTACAAAATAATGACCATGTGACCCCCCACACCTGACTCAAACTGATGAGATCAAATTACTTCCCCACCGGCAACAAAATGATTGTATCATTGGTATCGGCGGTGTTTAATGGTGATGGAGTTTGTACAATTTCGTACTTGTTACATGCTACTCCGACACAACGATACTGACTTTCTTACGAAGATTATGAAAGGAGGAAATGCAAGTCAAGCACAGACAGAGCCCATGTATGTTATTCATGCAAGAACTGTCCAGCTAACATAAAGTCACCATACTACGTAGATTCACGAGATTATAAATCCTAAATTTGAAATGCATATTTTATTGAAGGAAAAAATCTCATTACGTTGGTTAGATTTACAATCCAATCATTTTCATTTGATATCATTCAATTACATGCCAGTAAGAATGTAGGCGTGCGAAGTAAAATAATTTTATTATATTATTATTAATTTTGGCAGTTTATTGTATATTACTGATCCTCACAGGGTTGTGTGTATTGCGACTCGCGTCACGAATTTTTCTGAAAATTAAAGAACGTATTGAATTGGAACGCTTGCCATAGAACCTAAAGAACACAATAAAATCTCA
The DNA here is from genome assembly GCA_001718145.1 of Orchesella cincta. NCBI lineage: Eukaryota > Metazoa > Arthropoda > Collembola > Entomobryomorpha > Orchesellidae > Orchesella > Orchesella cincta. Next base: position 17,357 of record LJIJ01000254.1, on the reverse strand, counting down.
AACAATATTAATAGTCTACATTTAAATCATTCTTTAACTGGAAACTACTTTTCATAAGCATTTTCACCAAAGGTTTAAAAATCTATTTAGTTACTTGACCCACATCTCCTTTTTAAAGTTTAACTAATACTGTATAAATTTTCACTGCATTAATAGCTTTCACATAATATAAAGTCACTTTAAGATGAGGCGCAACTTTGTACTCAAGTATTTGATCATTTTTGTCATCGTAAGCTACCAAGTCTTGGAAACTACGTGCAAAATGAAAGCTAATTCAAGAGCTGATGAACCAATTGCAGATCTAGGACCATACCCAATCACACATCGCCATAAGTTTTGGTCTGTATGTTGAACAACTGTTTCTGAATATCTTCTTAACATGGCAATAATTTACCTCAATCAAATGCCCAAACATATTATTATTGTGAATAATTTTTAGAAATGTCACTGTGCAAGAGCATGGAATGCTCGTACTCAGCATGTAGTGAGACCAATGGAACTCATTATAGGAAAGACCCACACAAGACCACGAAAAAGGCCCGAGATAGCAGCGAGTCGAGTTCGAGAACAAAGAAAAATTCTGCACCCAATTTTGAAACCATTCATAAAGCCTTCTACGCTAGCTAGAATTTTGGATTCAGTTGTTGTTTCATGAGACGATTTTTATTTAATCAGCTACTTAAGTTATCTTTATGTAAAATGGTGTGCCATGAAATAAAGGACTGTGACTATTTATCGATTTATGCTTCATACTGGAATTCTTATGTTCAGATCAGGTTCCGATCTTACAATACCCCAAAAGTACTCAAAGATCGATATTGGGGCATTGGTAAATAGTAATTAATATAGGTTTCCGTTTATTATCCATTCATATTATAATCATCAACATTAAAATATTCTTGTGATGCGTTCAATTCCAATTGTACTATACAGAAACCTTTTTCCTCAATATTCAACTATTTTGCCAGTGTCATTATGATCATTGTCATTACTGCGATTTCCTGCAAGTTAATAAATTATTATACATTGCTTCCAACTTTATAAAACTAAATACATACATACCTAATTCGTATTGTGCATATCAAAGGGGCTTCATTAAAAAAACTAAAAGAGTAACCAACCCCTGTTTAAAATAGTTTCAATAGCTGAACTGTAAAATAACATGGGGCTTGCTTTAACAAAGGTTCTACTGCCTGGAGGAATGAGTAAACAGAGATCCGTATTGACGTTCTCCACAACTCTCTGCGTGTAGTTGTTCCACCCTATTCCTGTTATGATATAGTGGAACAAGATGGCTCTGCGGCAGCTCATAGGAAATTCTCTGACAAGGTCTTACTGAAATGAAGTTGATATGATTGAGCTTGTGCAAGTCGCCTCATGTTATCAATTGATATTTCTTGAATTAAAACGATTCAAATAATGAGACACGCAAAGATGAGACGAAAGAAAAATAATGATCACCAATTACTAAAATATTGTATGTAAATCTTGCAATGAAAACTTTGGAAAATAATGGTGTTGGTAGAAAATAATCATGTAAGCTAAAAGAAAGCTACAGCTTATACGCATGTCAGCGTCAGTCAACAGATGAAGACATTATGTTGTTGTTGACTGAACACTGTTATGTTAATCCCACGCAGTTAAGTTGGTGCGCCAGGTACACATGACACACATTAAAATATACATATTAATCGCTACCTTACAGTTGGCATTTACAGCAACCAAAGTGAAGTGTAAAAACAAGCATAATCTTTGGCACTACATGAAAGAACCTTATGGGAGTAGTTTACTATAATGGATAATTTGATGGTTGATATTTTAACACCGTATTAATTTACATATACACAAAGGGCAAAAGGTGGAGCTCAGAATAACTCATCTTCAAAGAAAATGACATCATCATCTTGTTATGCCGCAACAACAACAATTGTGTGATAAATTAATAAGCTAGGTATACACTATCCATATTTTGAAGTGGGTGCTTACAAAGTGATTCATATGCATGTTATTCATGTGACAAGAAAAACTATTTCGTTATTTGTATACAAATACGACCAAGCATGTCCTCTCAGCTTTGATGAGGATGGTCTGGTCTGGTGGTGCCACAACAACTTAGCTAACAAGGTGTTCAGCACATTTTCAAACAAGATATCGGTCTCAAGTCAATTTTGTATGCGTTATGGTGCATGATTTCATAGGAAAACGATGTGATGCTTCATGTGAACAGGATGAACTGGTCATCCTCATAATGGAATTTTACCATCATCGTGAATTAATTATTTCCCTATGACAGATCCCATAAAAATATGACTTTTATTATGACGACATTGTCCATCACTCTTTTAAATTGTTAGTATTTTATTGTGATTACGATGCACCATGCAGAAACGATAAGATAACATCTCAGTCAAGTGGAGACGTCTGATGATATGGCATATGACATGTTTGCAATTACAATATGCAGTTTCCAGTTTAGATTAAAATCCGAAAAAATTTCCAGTTTGAAAGCAGAGTACCCCTAATCGTATGAGATAACAAGCGATTACCCCAAGTTATTACGATTTCATTAAGATAGTTCACTTAATTGTCTAATGGGAGGCGATTCCATTAAGGTACATATTGTTATGCGCGAACAGTAATTGTTATAATTTTGCACAAAATAATTATTATTCTAGCTCAATTCAGCATGTTCTTTTCTGCCGGTTGATTTGTAATTAAAGGGACTACATAATATGAATGCATCAAATGCTAATTCCTCTCAAACCCACTCACGCACCACGTTCCAATCTGTAATCATAATCATTTTGCTGAAAACGCATGACAGGGTTGTAATGGGAGGAAGGAAGTGAAACTGGTTTAACTAACAAGAATGCTGACGTTTGTGAATAACCCAAGAGGCGTATTAAGACTCTCTTACGTTACGACCAAAGAATTCAATTAAAAGATTGAGTATAGATTTTAAATACTAGTAAATTAAAATTTTGGCGTAGTCTTCACTTTACAGAGAATTTACAAATTCATGATGTTTGCAGTCATACAATAATGCTCACCATGATTTCCGACGCCAACACTAAATAATTGACCTAAAAATTCCCATTTTATGACTCTGTAAAACATGTCAATTCATTAATAAAAACCGGATGGTGACTAATTCATAAACAATTCGTCCCATATTTATGTTTACATCATTGCAACTTTAAGATTTATAACTAATCGAATAAACCTTTTCCATGTAAACTTCATTCATATAATACCTCATAGATCACGTAGCGCAGTCATAAAATCTGCAATAAAAAATCATTTGATTATTCTCAATCATCAATATTATTATGTACCAAAAAGGAATTTTGTCAAATAAGGTACATAAAGGATTGCCCTTAAGTTAGGGAACTGGCATTCAAACTTAAATTACTCTGTCAGCTGTTGTCGTAATTTTAATTGAGTTGGTGCGTTAAAAAGCCCATGTTCTTGTGTTGTACATATGCAATTTGGGTGTTTCAAAAATATCGGATTCACTTGTAAGCAAAGTTTAAAATCAAATACTCGTGGATTGATTTTTACATTACTATTTCGACATGAATGGCCTTGACTCAGAAAGGCCTGGCAACATTTTTGGGAGGAAGGATGTTCCAAACAAACTATCCCAGTTACATAAAAACGTGGGGAATCTGGTGAAGTTTTTTTTGGGAAGAAATCTGGACGTTAAGTGACCGTTGCAACCCTCACAAGTGTCCAGGCAGATGAGAAAACAATCCGCGAGACTCCAACCTTAACGGTGAAGCAGGCAGCTAAGACCATCACAATTTTACAAAACACTTTAAGCTAAATTATAGTTCAGAAGTCGGCCATCAAAGCTAGGACACAGAAATTGTGACCAAAATACATTAAAGGCTAGGAAAATCGACTACAGGTAGGGTGAAGGTTTTTTATGAAAAAAATCACGGAGAAAATTGTGGTTATTGCTGACACGACGTACATCAACCTGGATGCTTTGCAAATGCCGGGACAACGATTTCATCATAGATCCGACCCTGTAGTAGTCCCCAGTGCTCAAAATTAAGGGCTCGAGAGACTATGCTTTCCAAAAAATCTTGATCTGGCAAGCAATGGACACATTGGACACATTTCGAAACCCACAATTCAGAGGGCTCTATGACAGTGAATTCGTACATTCAGGAATGTTCTCCAGCAGTGGTTCTGTTCCTTTTTTGATGCTCATCATGAAGATGAAAACGTGCTTTGCTGTCTGGACTTGGCTTTTTCACAATAACCGAAAAAGTCCAGAAGTACCAAACTGCCAAAAACATCAAATTCGGACCCTTGGACAGTAAACCCCAAAACGTTCGGCAGGATCGAGAAATTGAAACTTTTTGTGCAATTTGCAAGAGTAGGTACCTCCACCGAGAGGATGAGCCAAAAAGTGTGCATGAATTCCAACGGGTTTGGACAAAAATGTCGAGGGAAGTTGGAAAACCCTCCGGAAAAGCTCTTATGGAGCTTGTTCAAAAAATATTCGCTCTACAGCTACCAAAGGGGTTCGGAGGGCTCTTCCGGATATCAGTATGTAGCTTAGAAAATTGTCTATCTGTGTGCAAAAAAATGAATTCAGAAAGTCCACATTTATGAAAACTACAGCTAAATTACGCCAGTTCCCTAACTTATGGGCAATCCTTTAAAAGTAATAAAGTTCTTCAACCAATTCTCGATAACCCAATTCAAATTTGCATTCGTGTATGAATTCCTTTGTTACTAGCGTATTCCTACTTGATTTGAATTTACCAAATGGAAAACAAACGAGGAATTAAGAACGCATGCCACTAAGCTATTTTTAATAGAATTACGCATCAAACCCTAAAAATATACGCCTTGAAACAAGTCTTGAATCATGTAGAATTGTTGTACGAAACAGAATCACTCTCACTTACAAAGTTTTTCCACTCACAGGAAGGAGATGGCTCCCACATAGGTATACTCAAATGTTAGGTAGATCCGATTCCTAAAAAACAGTGCAAGCAACACTGTCCACACAAACAACTCTTCTGCTCTCATGCCTCTAATGCCAAGCCAGCATATCATTGTGATTCGTGTTTCTTATGTAATAAAAGCGATTCTCGCTCTGGCTTGCTCTCTTTCAATTTAATATACTCAACAAAATGTACACATAGCGTACCTACCTATACATACTCAACATTTCTGGCTCTCATGTGTGCGTGAATCACCCCGATGGGGATGACTGTTGAGGATCCACTACGGGCCTGTTAGTTGCATTTGAGCTCTTGTATTCTACACATCTCTCTCGCCAACCGTTTGCAAAAAGAGGATTTAAGTTTTCTATACCGGTTTCTAATCCAAGTGATTTCTCATTGTGTACGCTACGCTATATGCAAAAAAAAGTTTTATTATTGGATCACTTGCACAAGTTTCTTGATTTTTTGCATATTTTTCTTTCATTCAATTCAATTGGATTTCCTATCTTAAACTTCAATAGGAGTGAATTGAGAGAAAAAAAATTCTAAAAATAAAAAAATCACTTATCACGTTGGGCTCCGTGCCTAAAAACTAGTGTTTGTGGAGAAAATATTTTTTCTCTCCTTTTTACAAAAATCCGGAATGTGTTTGTGAATTCATAGCTCCGAAACATCCGGTTAAAAGGTTTGAGAATCAGTGGCATTTGTGAAAACTTCAAATTTTGAAAAGTTGACAACAGATTTATTTAATCATATAAAAACAAGGATTGTGGCTTGGCTAAAAATTCTTCTTCAAATTACTCAACACATGAACATCTCCTCCTACTTGAGTCCAGCTTAAAAGTTCGCTTGGGGAAATTGTGACGACTTTTGGGTGCCTGGCATTTCCTACCTCAACAGTTTCTTCCTTATTTTTTTAAGAGACAGTAAAATTCTTGAAATTTGAAAATATAACTCGACAGTGCAACTTTAAGTGTTTTGGCTACTTTTACCAAAAGCAGTAAAAAGTTCTTCCGCAGCTTGAAATTCTTCCCTTGTATACGTTATTTTAGTGCTCATTGTTTTATTCTTATAGTGCGAGCGAGCGAAGCGAATGTTTTATCATTCAGTTGCATTCCGAGAATATCTCTTCTAGGAAAATTTTGGAAACAGCTCCCGTGCGATTCACATTCTTTTTGGAGTAATTTCGTTGAAAAAGGTGTAACAAAGTTAGTGTGTTCATCAACCAAAACCAAGTAGCAAAAATGGCCAAACTACAGAAAATCTGGATTCTCTGCATCATTGGATTACTAGTAATGTTTTCAGCAGCAAAAGGTAAGAGAGAACACCTTTTAGCACATATTTATGCTTTACCTCAACACGCAGTTGAGGTTGAGACATGGACCGAATCTGCAAAACGTTCATTCTTAACTAGAATCGCGTTTTATGTCTGAGTCTGCAATCCGCATGTCGTTCATCATGCAAAAATACTAGTTACATAGTAAACAAGGGTACAAAAGATGTTACCGGTAGTTTATTCCCTGTAATATGTGGAGATACACACGTAATCTCACGTGATGTAGTCACTCCGTCACCACTCCTATGTGATCAATTACCAAAAAAATATTGTGCTTAAGAACTAAGGCAGAACGCCATGAAATACCGTGGTTTTAGGCATAGGCAGTAGTCAACAAAACCTGGAGTTTTGCAGTGTTTATATGTGAGCTGATGGTCAGTGCACTCTTTCGACATTTTATTGATTATTTCACGCTGCATGTTTACATTTGGGGAAAACCTGCAAATGTATGCTAGTTTTAGAGTATGAATCCATTTATACATACATAATGTATAATTGTGTGGACCTAAAAACCGTATGAAAGCAATAAACCCGACGTTTCCCACCTAAGAACAAGGCAACACTGTGGTGTTTCTTTTGCACTCAAGTTATATGCTTGAACTTTCACATGATTTTGGCCATTCATGCCTGTCATGATATAGGTGGACGTAACATTGTACATGCGTCAAAAATATGGAAAACATTGCCAGCAGCTGCATATTCACGCATACAGATTTTAGCTGACATTGCCGTTCTGCATATGTGCTTAACAACTGTGATGTTGAAGATGGAAAGAAATCTCAACAAAGTTCATTCTTTGCTTCAAGCATATATTCTCTCGGTTTAAGCAATACATGTTATATTGATATGAATTCCCTTGTTTACCTGTATGCAAGTAACATTTTAGATTCAGAAAGAAAGGTTTGTTTAGAGTAACCCAGAAAACTCCATTGCAACATTCAATTGTATTCTTCTGGCATTCGTATTTGTCCAGTCCAAACCAGGGTATGGTACGTTGTCTGATATTGTCCAGAAAAATGCCCAGGCTCCGTCTGAGCTTTTCCAGAAGGTGCTATTATATATCGCATAATGATAGCCGTGAGTGGTCATAGGGGCAGTATAGAATACGAAGTGTAGGTACGTGCGTTAATATACCCGAACAGCGGACCAAACGGACTATTTCACACATTACGCACAGCATGACATTCCTGCTGATTTTCAACATTTTCTGGAACGAGCTCTCGTAGATTTTAGATGATGATGACGCGATCACATCACATACTTCCCCACTGTTATGAAGTCCTTGTTGTGTGAAACAGTTCCAATGCACGACATACCATTATTCATGAAACGAGCTTCCTCTCTCTCTCTCTCACTCACTCTTTTATTTAGTTTCCATTACATGATCAAGATCACGAACGAGCATCAAAGTAGTGGTGGCAGCCAGCAAGTATAACAGAACAGCAGCAGCGATAATGTTCCAATGAACAAAAACTGGAGCCACCTTTTTCAATAACTTCCTTGATTGCATTGCATATACACAGTCGTTCCTCAGACAAGACTGACATTACATTATATTACAGTTGAGAGGAATTGAAAAAGGTAAAATGTGATGCAGCTCCTACCTCACGTTGCAACAACAAAAATAAATAGCTCGGCTCATTTCATGACAAAAAGGAGAGTCTAACAATTCGTTTTGAAGAGAGAGAGAGAAAAGTGCAGCGGGCAACGTAAAAACGAAACAATGATGTTAAAAGATGCATCGCATGCACAAAAATGCATCGATCGTGGCATAAAGCTCCCAAAAAATCCAGAAGAATCCAACCAGTGGTGAGAACAATGATTGTTGATCATATTCTCTTCAGCTCACCTCCTTTCTTTCTCTCACTGCCTTGTTACATTGAACTACCCAACAATAAAGTATTTTATACTCATATTTTCCCCTAAAACATGTGTATTTTCGTATGAATACCGTGCGTGCGTGTGTGCAACGTTTTTAAAAACACACTGCATACCTTTTGGACAGGATGTCTGTGAAACCGAAATTGAATGGGTGGCTTGAGTTGAGAACAACAGATTTGAGGATCTATTTCTTTACCAAAAAAATTGAAAAAAATGGGCACTGTCCTGCTTCTGCTAATACATACAAATACCTCCACGCAGGACCTTCAAAAATCTATGGCTAGCGCACATTTGGTTGATGGAAGCTAATCAGTTTTTACAAGCAACATTTGAAGTATATAGCTTGTAATCCCCTAAACCGTCATCATGATCACATAAAATTGCCCAAATATATTATAATACTATGGGATCCAAACAAATCTTCATATGTGGTTATGAGATTTTGGTGTTGTGTGGTTTCAATATAGATATTTTATGGAGCTCAAGAGCTCTTGAAATGGATTAAGTCCTTTTTTATATTGCGTATGCAGTGGCAAAGTTGTCACATTCTCATAACAATACCAGCAATAAAATTAGAGCTCTCTCAGAACGTGTGAAACCCTTTTCTACTTCAATTCAAGGGTCAGCATCAACTCCATAATGAAACCACCAACTTACCCAAGCCCAAGTGAAAGAATAACAATAATAAATTCTTTTTGATATCAATAAAGAGTAAGTAGCAGTCACCAAGTTCTAAATGAACTTGTTCTATCGTAAACGTTTTTTCTGGTAGATTAATAATAAAAATGATTGTTATTCTATGAGACTGCACTGTTCTGTACACACATCTTCACGACATTCATCACCATTATTCTCTATCCCCTTTTTTCCTTTATTAATGCATCGATTCACCATGAATGTTTTAACCCTGCTGTTGTGCTGATAAGGAAAGATATGGGACCAAAAACTGAAAGGTCGAGCCCTCCATCCTTTCGTTTTCCCCTTTCTTCAGTTTGAAACTGTGAGTTTAGGCATCGTATAATAAAAATGACTGATTGGGATTGTGAGTGTTTCTAAAAAAAGCTCTCAATAGCACCTTCACACAAACACTGGCATCTACATCGTATCGTGATGTGGTTTGGTTTAATATTGCATTCAAAATAATAATAATATTGTTCAATGAGAGGAATGAATGAGTAAAATGCTCCGAATCATCGTGGAATATGAGAGTGAGCATGACATTTTCTACGCTACTTCGAATTGTATTAACATAACTCATTCTGAGGATCAATTGCGTGTACCTTACAGTACTGGGCACTGTGAATGTGTTCCATTCAACACGTAATCGTAATCAAAAAAGGAAATAGAAACTCGTCATCACTTTGAAAAACTAGAGTATGCCACCCTTACAGTGTGAAATAGAGAACATTCAATTCAAGCATGTTTGAAAAGTTCCATTTACAATCATTTATACCCATTTTTACTCCTCATCATCTTCGATACAAACTAAACATTAACCTTTTGAAAATAAAAGTGGAGGAGGAAAGAGAGAGAGAGAAGAGAGCATTTATTTTCACAATGCAGCCTTTTCTTGTTGCTAATATAAGAATAGTCATGTCTGGAGAAAAGGGTAACATTGTTATGCAAGAAAATGATGATGATGGTGAGGATACGGATGTGTGAACGAATACAAGGGAACAAGGAAAGAGCAGCTATTCGTCATCTCTCTCCTTTTCGATGAATAGGAATCTGCATAAAAACTTATTCATGTTTTTGTGTATCCAGCATCGCGCAACATTATCATCATTACAAAATATAATCCACGATGACGGTCGGGTCCATGAGAAACAGAGCAACTTCCACAAGAATAAAAAATGTGTATATTTTGCCTGTTAATGCATAAGTGTATCGACACCATCCAAATCATCATCAGAAGCAGCGGGATTGTATATACGGAGTATAACGGTGTTTGTTCCTAGTTTTAAAATATGGTTGAATTATTCTCTCAGCAGTAGGAAGGATTGGCTCAAATGAGTTTATTTGAATAATATCCATCTCCGGAAAAAATGCAGAGTTCTTTCTTCTCTGTACATTTTTTCTGACTGACTGGAGCCTCTCTCACACTACTGAACAATGGTGTGAGTGAATAAGTAAGCGAATGGCTGTGAATATTCTTTCTCAAATTATATTTTTATTTCATCATTTTCTTTTCTTTCTGGGTGTTCCGCATCCCTTCGCTGTTTTGAAAGCGGAGCAGTGTATAAAACTGGAACTGGCTAGAATGTATTAATAATATAATATAAAAAGAATGAAACAGTGTAAAAATGTACTTTTTCCTTTCCACTCGATAACCAAACTTGAGTTAGGCATTTGGAAAGTAAAAAAATGGATTCGAACTGAACTACTGCCGGACTTTTCCATTGTGTGTTTATAAAAATATACAAAGATTATACATATAGTAGAAGCAATATGAAAATCATATTGTAAACAGCGAGTTTCTCGCCCTTTCATTCATTCCAACTTCAATACTGGGATTTTCAGGATGGAAGCGCTAAGGCCTCCAAATCCCAGCGTTTGGAATTTTCTCCTGACATTTATTTTTTCTCGCATTCAAAAATGGAACAAAGTTGTAAATTGTTTATATTGAATTTATAACTGGGTGCTTCACACTGTTGGATAGGTAATGCATGCCGTACTACGTGAATTTTCCTTAAAAAGTGTCTGTTTATCCTTATGCATTATTAAGTTCTTCAACATAAACTTTATGTTTTAAGATTTTAATCAGAAGGGGTTAAACATAGAATCTACTATGTATATCAGGGTTTAATGAATTCAAGATCGCGTACAGGATTTGCCAGATCAAAATCTGAGCAACAACGAGTGAACGACTTTTTAAAACTTTTAGGAGGACCATTCAGACTGGTGGAGTAGCTTAAAGTTAAACATTGTATGTTATATCAAAACCAATGTTTCGGATTTATAATGAGGATGACAGAAAAAAATGATTTACATACGTTGAGGTAATAAAAAGGAATGCCCGGTCAACTTTATGGTTTTTTAATAAACTTTAAAATGTATTGTGAAACCAACAGAGCGTGGTTTTATAGTTGTGCCACATAATTTATGTACTCAGTTCTCTGAGAATGATGTTGGCAAAAAGAGTACATCTTTATCAAGGTAGTGTCGCATTGTCTTGTTGGAAAACCCGAGGAGTAGATTAATTCATGAGGAATATCCGTATTTAGTGTTGTCTCATTATTATACTACACAGCTTACCTTCCCTCTCTTTTCTGTTTCTCATTCATCTGCTTCAACGTTTACATGATGGGAAGAAGGGAAGAGGACCAAAAGCCAAGACCGGGCTGGAGTAGACTTGACATTTTAGGTGAGAAAGGGAAGAAGAACAGGCAGTATGTCGCCTAGTAAATCATTCCTGTTGTCTTTTTTCAACGCACTCCACTCCAGAAGACGTGTCATGCATAGCAAAGGACACTTTTGTCTCTTGAAACATAACTAACGAGAATGAAATGAAAGCGAGAACCATTTTCTTCATCATCTGGAACTATCCCACTGTCATAATTTTTCTGTCTTCATCATCCAACATATCAGCATTAAAGTGATATACGATGCCAGTTCTCACTTGTAGTCCAGCTGGGTGTCTTTAGGTGAAGTTTGATTATTTTAAATTGCTTTAAGCAATGCCTTAAAAAGGAAAAGCGAATTTTCATGCTGAGCCTACTCTTGTCTTTATACACTTTTCACCTATTAATCTCCTCTCACCTTCCAATGCTCTGGAGGAGTGGGATTCAAAATATAAAAATGCAATTTGAGACGCGCTACAATAATGCCATGTTGAAAGAGAAAGGTGTCCGTCCATCGGCATGATGGGCAGCTGCTGCAGAGTGTCTCTCTGCTTGTTACTTAATCTTGCATGTTCTCAGATTTCTATCTTGTTGTGAATTTAAAGTGTCAAATGAAATCTCAAGAAGGGAACAAGAAGATATGAAAAGAGCAGTGCATATAATATTGAAATCAGATTTATTTAGCAAAGATGATACTCTTCAAGCGACAACTACTGCTTCTGTTTCCTCCGGCTCAGTTTGTGTAAGCTAATCGAGCAGTTGATTTTCTGTTATGGAAAAAGACAAGACGTGCTCATAAGAACTGTCTACATAACTAACTATGTACGAGATTGTAGGAATGTGAACTAAATTGGAAACAGCCAATTTAATCATTTAATTTTCTTGCGACTAGAACATACTGGTTCTCTATTTTGTAATGTAAATGATGATGTGTTGCGATGTGGCCAAACCAAAGTAGTACACTCGCTAATATGGAGAATGGTCATTGGGTTTGGTCGATTTTTATGACGCCGATAATAGTCAAATGCTGCTCTGGTTAATGCTGCAGAGTTAATCTGCTGAACTGGATTTTGTGAGCAAGTTTCTTCTTCTACAAAAACATCTTGGAAGATTTTCTGCAGATTTGGAGCTTTCATTACTTCATTTTTGTGTTATCAGATGTTGGGTGTATGAGATAGGAGCAAATGTACCTCTGTACCCAATGCATTTTCGCCTCTCGGCTCTCTTTTTGTTTATACTTCTGAATGTAAAGTTGGTCTGTAGCAGCTATTACGTAAGCAAGGTCCAACTCATCGTGATTTTCAAGTTTGAAGTCTGTTTAGATTGGTTTTTGCTGTTTTTTGCGCGTCCAAATTGCGACCACATGCATATGGCAATGTGCATTTTTATGGTGCATCCCAAGCCATAACTTTCCGCTTGTCATATCTTTACACAAAAATGATATACCCGAATGCTTTTACCATTAATGCATTATTTATTTTGCCATTATATTCCACATGTTATGGGCTTCTTGTATTCCATAAAAATGCAAAATCTTATTTCCCCATAAACCCACAAATAATTTACAACTTTAGAAAGAAAAAAAATCAAAATTAGAATTGCAAATTGGCTACAAGTGAAACATTAAGGGATAAGAGAACTCCGTAGTTTTCCTAACTTTTATGGCCGGATGAGGACGGATTTTTATGATGTTTTTGTTCAGCCTCCACCTACCATTTTTACTCGCCATTCGGAAATTGCCACACCACGTCATATACCATACACACATAATAGCAAATGTGGCAGATGAATGTTCAATTAGAATCCTCGGCACCCTCTTGGTCATTTACGAAAAATATATACAGGTAGGGTCACAGAGTGGAGGATGACTTGTTTTCGTTACATATTCCAATTTCCTGCGTTAAAAATGCGAATACCACCCTCACTCTTGTGGCCAATTCTTCATTACCCCTACTTCCATTCAGAAGTGGTTTTAATCCGATTCAGAAAGTAGTAAAGACGTCTTCATATTTTTTGCTACTCCTTTGGATAATTACCTTTTTGTTTCGTGTGCTAATGCTCTCATTCAAACGTCACAACAAAACATCAACTTAACAATCGCAATTTGCGTAACCTGCACAATGTTAAACTACTGAGCTAATCATTCATAACATGTACATCTGCATCATCTTTTTGAAACTTTTTTTATTTTTCCTTTGCGCAAAGTTTGTACAATTGCTTGCGGTTTGCAGTAGCCAAAACCTCAGACGCCTTCATGCCGTCTCCAAAAATGTATAACTTTTATATATAAGTAATTGGGATAACTGCGGCCGCCGGGCTCATCACTTCATACTGTGAGGTCTCGTTCTCAGCGGATTTAAAGTTTTACGTAAATCTCTTTTTACTTTGCTTTATGCAGAATGATAAGCACTTCTGTGCAAGTATTTGGGTCAAAAATGATTTGACTAAGAGTTCCATTGTCTGTAAAATGGACAGTGGATGGAAATAGCTGAGGTTTGAGCATTTCTCGATGCTCAACTCAACTTCCAACTCGGCCAGCTCCTATATAAGGGCAGGAAAAGTGGAAGTCGAGAGCAGTTGTATTTCCGATTTGAACCAGATACTTCCTAGTTTTGGCTAGAGGTTGTGGCAGCTCTGTGAGTTCGCTCCAGACATGCGTAGTTGTAAGTCTGACTCCTGTTGAGCTAACTCCAGGTTAAACATGGTTCAAGTTGACCCTTAGATCCTTGCCATTTGCATTTGATCTAGTCTACTTTGTGGGTTGAGCTCGCTCCTCATAACGTTAGTTAAGTTCATTGTGGAAGTAGCTGACTTTGTCAGATTCCCACTTCCTCAACATCCGTAAATCCCTTGTGGAATGAGAGTCATATAGAAAGCCAAAGCAATCTATTGTGTATTTCTCACATTATTTACCATCATTACTTTGCATACAATTTTAGCATTGCACCCAGTTGGGGCTATTTACATATAAGAACAACATGATTCTCTACTAGCGAGCAAGCTATTTAGAAAGAACCTGGAGAGGTTTTGGGTCATTCATTTGCGAACGCATCTAACACCCCAAGTAACCTCACAAATGTCGATCCTTAGCCAGGATAGCTTTAAACTCTAGTAGAGTTTAGTATGCAAAGTTTAAATTAAAGGCGATCCTACCACCTATTTTTTTAAGTAGTTTCATTCCTTTTTGAAGAAATGCATTTTTCTGCTGGATCAGCTATTTATGCACAGATTGATTCTTTTCAACAAAGCAAACAAAATGTCATTATTTTGCGAGCACTGAAAATACTTAAGGCTTGGATAGCAGCGTGTTTTACCTAATGCTGTTCTGCATAATTTGCAAACAGTAAATGGTCAAACGAGCAGCAACAGTGGATCGTTTTCTGCTTTGCAGTAGTGCTCCATTTAAAAATCAATTGTTTTCCGTGCATTTAAAAAATGCACATGTACCTTCCCAGATAATCATAACGAAAGTTAAGATTATGTGACGCTGCAGCATTTCTCACTTTATTAAGGACAGGTTTCAAAACTAATCCTTGGGTAATGTTAAAAAGTGAATGAATGTGCCTATTTTCCTGCAGTTTTTAACACACGTTTTAGCAGGTACCGTTTTGGATCCGTTGGTCAAACCGTTTGGATTTCTACGTATTTTTAATTTTAATTTTGTTCCGATTTGACAAATTTTATATGTTTTGAATATTTTAAGTGCCCATTTTCTAAGGTTTTGTGCTCATTCGCGTTTGAAATAGAATATTTATATTGTATTTTAATAATTTGAAGGTTTTGATTTGCGTGAATTTTTCAATAAAAGTTATATGAAAAATTCTTTTAAGGTGAAAGGATGTGAGGTCTCGTTCTCAGCGATTTACAAGTTTTACGTAAATCTCTTTTTACTTTGCTTTATGCAGAATGATAAGCACTTCTGTGCAAGTATTTGGGTCAAAATGATTTGACTAAGAGTTCCATTGTCTGTAAAATGGACAGTGGATGAAAATAGACTGAGGTTGAGCATTTCTCGATGCTCAACTCAACTTCCAACTCAGCCAGCTCCTATATAAAGGGCAGGAAAAGTGGAAGTCAAGAGCAGTTGTATTTCCGATTTGAACCAGATACTTCCTAGTTTTGGCTAGAGGTTGTGGCAGCTCTGCGAGTTCGCTCCAGACATGCGTAGTTGTAAGTCTGACTCCTTGTTGAGCTAACTCCAGGTTAAACATGGTTCAAGTTTGACCCCTTAGGATCTGCATTTGCATTAAGGATCTAGATACAAATAAAAAAATACTTTAAGAAATGGGATTGAGCTCGCTCACTACAAATAACAGATATAAAGTTAAGATTCGTTAAATAGGAATAGGAAGGTAGCTGACTATAAAATGTCGATTCAACCACTCCATACAACATCCAGTAAACAATCCTTGATGGAAATGAGAAGAACACAAAAAATCACATAGAAAAAACACACCAGAGACAAAAAATCATATGTGCATTTATACAACTTAAAATATATAAATACAAATCATATAAAAAATAAATAAAAATAGAAAAAAAAATAACAAAATTATTATAAAAGACAATTGACGACACAAGCGGGGCAATTATTAACAAATATAAAGAACCAAAACATGATTCTCAATACACCAATAGACGAGAAAAGACAAAATAATATATAAGAAGACTGAGAGAGTAATAATTAAAGAGATCAAACAGACAATTATGACGAACAGCATAATAACAACATCACAAAACACTCAACAAATAACAAAAAATAAAAATACATAAAAAAATGATAGATAGCAAAAAAGAAAAACAAGTAAAATAAGATAAAAAAAGAATAATAGAATAATAACACAAGTAAAATATAGAACCGAATTGATAATAGAGAAAGAGCAAAAGATAGAATTAGATAAAGAGGTAAATTCCAAAATTGAACTAATCAATAGCTAAAGCAATACAAGAGCACGAAAAATTATACATATACACAATATATACAATACAGAACAGTAAAAATGAGATGAGAAATACTTAAAACATGATTCAATATTCAATAACCAAAGAACCAATTAACTATAAAAAAAACAAAAAAAAAAAAAAAAAAAAAAAAAAAAAGACATAAGATAACAAACAAACAAAAAAAAAAATGGATAAAAGATAAAAAAAAATGTACAACCTTACCTTACACCATTGACTGCATTACTTACATGAAATATCATCACATCACATCGCTACACTGTGCGGATGTATTTTCTTTGAAGCTTCGATATAATCTGATGATGAAACCGTCTTTCATTAACTTTTCTCTCTTTTTTTACGATTTTTATTTGAGATTATGTGTTGGAACTTGTCTTCATAATAAACTGATTGTGAATGAAGTTGCCATTGTAAAATAATAAGTAGGATGAAATGTACGTAGCTGTTCAGTATTTTTATTGAAGTTTTGATAAATGTGCAATGCACCTCCCCTGTTCGTGTCACTGTCTACTCTCTTGTATCTCACTCTACCCCCTAAAATACATCACACACACATGTCAAAAAATAAGAGACAAAATAAACTACACCCGGCAATAGCACGAATTAACATACACAATATTCATCAATTAGATCAGAGAACTGCATAAAGGTTAAAATAACAATACCCCACACGCCAAACAAAAAATCAATCATAGAGCACTGGTATTTATAAAAATAACAATATATAACATGGAAACTCACATAATCACTATCAAACAAATCCAAAACCAAAGAAAATTACACAAGGACAATCAACAAAATTGGACAAACACTAAATCAGCATGCAACACAGACGCAGAACACACAGTTATTAACACACTGAGCACACTT